>VWYH01009239.1:2219-18037 GCA_013399365.1 Pampusana beccarii
TCGTTCCAAAGTAAAATTACCACTATTTCGTTCTATTAAAAAAGCCAGTCATACAGAACTGGGAGAGGAGGCAACATCCCATAGTTACCCTCTCAACAGTAAATGTTGGTCTAGTTTCAGCCTCTTAGCCCATCTCTAAATGCTACAAGGGATTTTGTTTATAAAAATCATTTCTTTATTTCCCAAACCGACAGCTTTCTCTGTGGGGAGGGGATGTTGTGTAGTGTTGGGTACCAGCCTTGCAGGGGACCCTTGGCCAACGCTGAACCTCCTTATGGTCCTAACACCATCTCACTGCGATATTTGTGCAATTATGCGTTTTTCTAAATTCTAGACACTAATTTTCTGCCTTGGATTATTGGGTGTTTGTCAGATGTTTTGTTTTTAATTATGTACCTCAGATTTAAGCTGAGCATCGTCGGTACCTTGCATCCACACCACATTGTTAATTGTGGAGACACCCGAAGCATTCTCCAAAATTTACCAAAAAAAAGAGGAAAAACCAACTCCAAAACGTACAATTCTGCCCAGAGATCGCGTTACTCCCACTGAAACACAGATGACTTAACCATGAGCTGGAGCAGCTCCTCTGGGACATGTTTCACAGCCTCTGCAGATTTAAAGGGCAAAGTTTTAGTCTTATGAAAGCTTCGTCCGAGAAGTGCCTCTTTACTGGGCTCCTTCCTGGCCCCAAGACCCAGGACTCTGTGCCTGTTTTTGTCCCACCAGTGTGCACGGTCCTCCAAGGATGTTCTTGACATGGGTCGGTTTTGCTTTTGTTCTTAATTTTTCCTCACATCTTGGGTTGGGGTTTTGTGCAGGGACCAGCAGGATGATCCATGTGAGTCACTGTCCTCACACCAGGAGCAGCCATGGGACTTGGAGGGTTCGTGGCCACATGGGAGGTCCCCGCTTTGGAGATGCTTTTTGCTCTAAATCCAGGCTTGGCTCCCTCTTACCTAGCATCTTTTTTAATGCTCAGAGAGCAGGATTTGAGCGTCTACAACAGCTGGTGATACAGGTGGGCCTGTGGCTGGTGGGGCATCTTGCTCTCAGGTACTTGTCCTGCTTTACCGTGGCGATGACAGAAATGCTCCGAGTGTCTGTGTCACAGTGTTGCTCCTGCAGGTGCATTCAGATTTGGATGTCCTGCTGTCTGAGAGCCTGGGAGGTCTCCTGGTTGCTCTTCACTTCGGCCAAACCATGCCAAGCTCTGACCACCACCTCCAGGTCAGACCCGCTGGGGAGGTTGTGCTTCCCGCCACGTTTCCAACCACTGCAAACCCTTGTGCTCTCTGTCACAGCATCACAGAATCCCAGCCTGGTTGGGGTTGGAAGGGACCTCTGGGGATCATCCAGTCCAACCCACCTTCTAAAGCAATTACACCTAGAGCAGATTGCACAGGAAGGTGTCCAGGGGGGTTTCAATGTCTCAGAGAAGGAGACTCCACACCCGCTCTGGGCAGCCTGGGCCAGGCTCTGGCACCTCACACCACAAAAGTTTCTCCTCATGTTCACATGGACCCTCCTGTGTTTCAGTCTGTGCCCGTTGCCCCTCAGCCTGGCATTGGGCACCACTGAACAGAGTCTGGTCCATCCTCTGACACCCACCCTGAGATATCGATCCCATTGATCAGATCCCTCTCAGCTTCTCCTCCCCAGCTGAACAGCCCCAGCTCTCTCAGTGTCTCCTCATCAGGAAGATGCTCCAGACCCCCTCAGCATCTTTGTGTCCCTCCGCTGGACTCTCTCCAGTAATTCCTTGTCCTTTTTAAACTGGGGAGCCCAGTACTGGACACAGAACTCCAGATGGGGCCTCACCAGGGCAGAGCAGAGGGGGAGGATGCACAGGGGTTCATTTTGGGATAGTTTAAACTGTTCCCCTTCAACTTCTGCCGAGTTCTTCCACGTGCAGTGGAGCTGGAATGATTTCTCAGGTTGCCTCCCATCAGTTGAGCCCATGCACGTGCTCCGGTGAGGTGGTTCATCTTAAACTCAACGTTCAGCTCTTTCCCACCACATCGTGTTGGCCACTGGTGGGGAACGGGCTGGATCTCTGTGAGTGGGTGGTGGGTCCAGGTGGGTCCTGCCGTGGGGTGATACCTGCAGTGGGACACGATCGCAGCCAGGAGATGTCTGCTCACAAATGCCTGGACAAAAGGTGCATAATGGCACTTCTGTAGTAAAACGTGTGGGATTCCGTGTATAAGTAAGTCCCTTTTTTTTTCTTTCTGCCCGTGCACACTCGTAGCTGGTGAGATACGTTTGTTTTATCAAGTTGGAAAAGTGCCTGTAACGGGATTTTTTAAAAATTGATTTCCTGAGAGTTTCCTGTGAAACTGGAAACCTAGAAAAATGGGTGGATTTGTGCAATGCTGTCGTGTGGCTCCTTCTCTCCTCTTCTTCCCCCCAAGTGAAAAATAATAATCCCCTCCTCCCCCTCTAAGGTTTCATTCCATATACGTTTATTCTTTAAAAATATTTCCAGCTGTTTCTTCTGCTGGGAAACTCATACCATCTGTAAACAACTGCTTGATGCAGATAATTCTGTTGTTTTGCCTGGTCACTCTTATTTTCCAGCTCTTATGAGAGTTCAGAAGTAATCAGTAATGCCTTTTGTCCTCTTCACCCTCAATTTGATTATTTTTCTCATAAAGAATGGAGTGAGAAGAGCACTGAGCAACAGGAGCTGGAAAAAATATTTTGATTACTTTTCAGTTGTTTGTAATCAAGGAGTAACTCTTTAAATGCAGACCAATTTGCTACGTTGATTTAATTCATAATTTTAATCTCATGACTGTTTTGGAGAAAAAGGAAAGGTACGTCAGGTCGAAGCTTTTAAATACTTGTTTGAACATTTGTAGTTAAAATTTATTTTATGTTCTCTTTCTTTGGGAAAGTGCTGGCAAGTGCTACTTGAATTTCCTTGGGCTGCCACGAGAGAAAAATTGAAATTCAAAGCACAGATTCTGCCAATACTTTTAGCAAGTTCATAAAATTACTCATATGAATATTCCCTTGATTCAAAGGCAGCTGCTTAGAGCCCTTAAACACGTCTGCGGCTTTCTGAAGCATCGGGAGCCGCGGTGCATGGTTGGTGACAGGAGAACCTTGGGTCCTTCGCAGGCAGATTTTTTCCGTTTCAAGAGGGAAAAGCGCTGGTGTGGTTCAGCGCCCGGCCAGGCTGGAGCTGGGTTTGTGATGGGATTTTTCACTGCCTCGCCGGCTTTGGTGTTTGCACCTCGTAGCAAAACCCCACATGTGCTTTTTCCAGCATGGATTCAACCTTTTTAGTTTCAAACTTTTTAGAAGAATTTGTATTTATGAGTTACTGAGACAGCTGGGAAATTGGGCAGACGCATGCAACACACCCAGTTTATTACGATTATAAAATGGGAAGATAATAAACAGTAGGCAAGAACTAAACACAATGGAACTGAATGAGAATAATTTCTAGATTTTAATTGTGATTTTTTCTTCTTATTATTTGCCTGCTTACAATGTTCACCTCTGTGCTGCAACTTTCTCTGCCCAGGATAAGGATTTGGGGAGAAGTTTGAGCAAACCCAGTCCAGCCATTTGCAAGATGAAACAATGTGGTGGAAAAAAAATGGAGGGGGTAAAAAAAGAAAGGAAAGAAGTTAAAAGAAAAATAATTCTCCTGCCAATACAAAGAGAATTGAAATCAGTGTAGAGAGGGCCCCCGGGTGAAGTGAAACTCCAGGAGTGGAGAGGATCCCTCCTGTCTCAGCTTTTCCAGCGAAGCCCCAACCTTTGCGTTGCGCTGATCAACCTCCTGGCTGGTTTGGTCATTAGTGTTTGTTACTAATTAGCATTTGGGAGGCAGCTGGGAAGCTGCAGGAAGATGAGCGGTGAGAAATCTTGTCGGTTGTTAATTATCCCCGGTACCGTGGGGACAGACACTGGGAGAGGTGGGTCACCACACACCTCCCTGGTGGGACCAGAGGAGACCCCGCTGCAGCGGGGATGGCCGGACGCGGAGCATCACTGCGATGCAATGTTCTGGGTGTCCTTGCCAAGCGTGGCCATCCTGCGGTGCCATTGCCCTCGGTGGTGGCCTTTGCTGGCTTAAGGTCTTCCTTGGCCTGTGTGCTCCTTGGCCACCAGCAAGATGGGGACATGGCCAGGGGCCTGGCCAAGCTTAGACAGTGCTGTATTCCCAAAGCACTCTGATTTCCTTTGAGGCTGGGCAGCTGTCTCCAATAGGCGTTTATTTGCATGTGTAAATGTGGTGGAGGTGCTCACGTGTGTGAGGTGGCTGCTCAGTGAACCTTGTGATTTTGGGTCTGCTCAAGCACGCTCCAAACTCAGGATTTAGAGCAGCCCTGGGAGGTGACAGGCTCCCTGTGTCCCCAAGTGCCGAGCATCGGGATGCTCCGTCTGTCCAGCTCAGGTGATGTCCCTGTTGGTCACAGTCACCTTGGCACCTCCCCGTGAGTGAACCTGGGAAGTCTTAGCATTAAAACAAGTCTTTCTAAAGCTGAGTTTAAATGATACATATGCCTGGGAGCAATGAGCACCTTCCTCTCACACTGGAGACTTTCCCATACGTGGCGGTAGAACCCAAATGAGATCATTGCTCTTCACACCAGTGAGTGGTCCCTGGGTTTTTGGTACCATCGCGTCTCTGATGTCCCTGTGCTCCAGCACTGGAGGTGTTGGGCATCACCTGTGCGTGTCCCCAGCAGGTTTGGTTTATTCCCATCGTCAGTGCCTCCGTCATCCTTCTCACTACTGGAAAGCTCATCCCTGACATGGCTGGAGCCGAGTGTCTGCGGCCAGGGTTGGAGTCACTGCCTTTTTCTTCTGATGACCTCAAGTAGAAAACACTCCTGCTGTTCTCATCTCAAAGGGTTCAAAATCTCAGAGTTGTTTTTTTTTAATGTTGGGTTTTCCTGAAGAAGCCTGGACCTCAGCTCATCTGCGTGCTGTTTTTTTCCCCATGGCTGAGTAGAAGGGTGAAATTCCCCTGGATGCTCACAAATAATTTTGACACTACTATTCTTTAAAGTTGCTACCAGCATCCCTAATGTACATCTTGGCCGTGTTGCCCCACGGAATGGGGGGTTTTAGAGTTTCCGCCATGGGCATTGCAGGGTGAAGGACCCGCACTCCTGGGGCTCAGTTCCGCCCTGGGACCGCAGAGGATGCCTTGGGTAGAGCTCATATTTCCCCCCTGCAGATTTCTTTTTCATTATTCTTATTTTGGTTGTTTCTTGAGGGGAAGCTGCAGCTGAGGAAATAGGCAGCGCATTCCTCCGGCCCAAGGAATGAACTTGTTCCCTGGTGGAAAATTCATCCCTTTTGGAAGGATCTGCAGAGGCAAAGGGTGAGGACGGGACCAGCCGCAGCAGCCTGGAGCACCAAGGATCATTTTCCTTCATGCTGGGGATGCCCAGACTCTGGGATGCACCCAACATGGGTCCTGCTCAGCTCACCCTTTGGCTCTTTATAAACTTTGGGGGACATCGCTGAGCTTTGGGGGCTCAGAAGAACAACAGGGGGTGATATAGGGGACCGCGGTGCCACACGAGTCAGGAGTTTTGTTTTTCTTGGCATTTGCTGTGTGGGCAGGAGGAAGCGAAGATCCAGAAGAAAAAGGGACATGGGTATATTTATGGGTCCTGTTGCTCTGCAGATGTTTTGGTGTGATGTGGGATGTATTTTTTTTTTTCTTCCTATTTAATGAAAATTAAATAGGAAACTGCCAATGTCTTGGCCTTTGTTTAAAAAAAAGAAAAAAAGGAGAGGAAAAAAAAAGGCACTTCCTGCATTTTCTCTTGCTCTGAAGTTAATAATAACAGACAGTGCAGGTAGGCAGGCCTGCAGTTATTTTTATGGCACATTCCTTTGTGAGACCTGTTTTCAGTTGCTTCTCCCGTTGCCAAATATTAATGATTTGGGGTGAAATTTTCCACGCTGGGTGCTGCTGGTTCCTTTCTAAACTGTACGTGTGTGTTCTTGTGTTTCGCCCAAAATGATTCAGCTGTCTTTGGGAAAAGTAGGTTGTGGGGGGTTTGTTTTTGTTTTCCTCCGGTAAAACAAATAATTTAGCCCTTTTACAAAGCATCTGGAGAGTTAAATCTGACTTTCCCTGCTCTGGGAGAGGAGCTGGAGTGAGCGGCTTCTGCTCCCCCTGCAAACCCCAGGCAGGTTTAGGGGCATCTCCCCTTGGCAGAGCCAGGATGAAGTTGGGAGGCGAATCATGGGTGTCTACAAATAAATAAATGGATTTAAAGGCTTTTTCCCCTTGGGGAGGGCTTTGGCAGGGGCAGATGGGGGGTCCTGGCCCCCTGTCCCACGCCGGCTGTCCCGCCTGTGGGAGTGGATCTGAGTGCGGCCTACGCGGATGCAAATCCAAGTGATTTGAATGATCGATTTTAATCATCATTTAAGTGATCAGGCGGAAAGCCCATGCTTAAATCCTTCAAAATCTCATTTAGCGTTTTCATGGGTTTTAGTTATTTTGTTGTTTTGCAGTAACTGTTAAAATATTGTGGGTTTTTTCCTAAGATAGTGTAGCCCTTTCTATAAACATACATTTCTCAGGTCAGTTCTACATCTGCTTGGACTCCTAATTTTTGACACTTTATCTTGTTAAAAGATGTTGACTGATACATTTCTTATTTATCACATGATTTACTTTTCGCTTACAACTTGAGTCGAGGAGCATATGGCCAGAAACCGCATTCTGCTTTTGTGCATTTTAATTTAATAGATATTTATTAGCTCTAGTTAAACAAAACTACCTTAAACATACCTGATACGTACAAAAGCAGCTTTAGGGAATCATATTTTGAATTGTAAATAGTTTTACATGAGAGGTTGTGTGACTAATTATCCTGTCTGTGTTTTAGGGCCCCATGTCCATCCTCCCCCGGTCGCCGACTTGTGGGAGGACACAATCTCTGCTCCTCTGCTTTCTCAATTATCAATTAAGAAGTCGCTGAATTAAATTACCTGGGTAAACTGGTGTGCAGGAGATTTCTCTCTGCCCTTCCCAAAGATGCTACTTTGTCAAAAGCTGCTCTGACCCATTTTGGCACATTCTGCTTGCCAGTGGTTAAATGGTTATTTCCAGGATTCACCACTTCGACTTGCTTAGCGTATTTGTAGCCTTTAAATACCACTTTTTAGGGTTTAAACACAATGTTTTATTTTAAATGGATTAATAGCATGGTCTGCAAAAGGCATCATCCCTTCACGTTTGATTCCAAATGGGCTTACTGCAAAATAGAAGGAAAAAAAGCTACTTTCAGCCAGATTTTTAAAAAATATGTGTATGTGTCTCCTGGTTTTTCCTGTGCAGAAGGAGGGGAGGAGGTCACCTTTGGGGTGGGGGGCTGGTGGTGTTTGGGGTGGCAGCACCTACTGCTCGGGGTTCGGTGCTGGTTTGTAGTTGTGTTTATTTTGCAAAGTTTGAGGAGAACACCATAGTGCTCCTTTATTACACTTTTTCTCCTTCACTTACCATGTACCATCAGAGGAAATGGTCTTCCCACGTCTCGGCTGGACACTCCATGGTCCAAAGTAGTGCAAGTGCCGCTGATTTACGATTAAATCATCTGGCAGCCTTAGGATGGGCCGGGATTTGCTCTGCTTGGTGCTGCAGAAGTGCTCAACTGAATGGAGCTCTTCCTAGTGAGTTTGCAACCCTGACAAATTGCTGGCACAGTAAATTTGCCAGTTAATTATGTGTTTTGGAAGCGGAGCGGTGTGTGAAGGTGTCTCCTGGTGGCACCTTTGGTGAGGATGGGCTTGTTGAAGCAGTCAGGAACCTTAAAGACAGCTCGATCTGAGTTTGTTCAGACTTGGCTTGATGTTTAGGTCTATGGATCCAAACTAAGAAGTCAACCATGGGCTTGTATCAGCCAAAACCAACCACGCCAGCTCTTCCCAGGCCCATCAGGTGGGTTTTCAGTGTTTCCCCCATGGGAGGTGCCCAGGAGGGGCCTCTTCTAGTGTGAAACGATCTAGATTGAGCGCTTTTATTTCTTGCCATTCCTTTTTTTTCCTTCTTTTTTTCTTTTAAAATGAAGACAGACCCTAATAGTGGTGGGGTTGCACTGTCATACCTCCCTTTCTATGCTCCCCATGGACATCTTGGCCTTTGCACTGAGCTGTTCTACATCCTGAGACAGGGGACTCCATGAATTGCTTATGAAAATAGATTAAAAAAAGCAAGTAAATTGGCATTAGAAAAATTAAAATGAAAAAAAAAATGGACAGAAGGGGAAAATTGGTCAGGGCAGACACACAGAATGGGGAAGCTAAACAAAGAAAAGAAGTAAATAATAAAACGGTGTATTGGCCCCAGAAGGTGCCGTGCAGTCTCTCAGTGAAGGTTGGGAAGCGCCGTCACCACGTCATTTATTTCCAGCAATTCAGCCGCTCAACTCCAAACACAAATATGAAAAGGACCATAAAATGATTGGCACGTGTGATCCTTCACAGAGTGATACCTGCCTCAGCTCCGCAGTAAATCACAGCGGAGGCGCCAGCTACCGCCCGTGCGTTATCGGGGATAAAACACGGCATCGGGTATCGGCATCAGCACGGTCCCTGCACGATGCGTTCCTTTAATGAAGTTACATCTAAAGAAATTCTTGCTTCTTATAGCTAAATAAATTCTTGGACGATGAATAACTCTTCAATCTCAGACAGTTTTCCAGAGTTGAGATTGGCTATGTGCTTCCCAAATTTTAATTTTTGGCAATATTTAGGTAGGACTTGGTGCTGCGGCTGGAGTGGTCCCGCAGATGATCCGAAGGTTGTGCCTTTAGTTTTGGCTTCTCTATTTTGCGACTTTGACGGCCACTCGTCCAGGTGACCTTTTATTTTCTCATCAGCGGGTGTTTTTCATGTGGAATTACAGTTTCAGGAGCCTGGGCGATGTCCCTGCGGTTGGGAATGTGGCTCACAGGGTGACCTGCGAGGTTGGGTTGTGCAGAAAGTTCTTTGAGCAGCCTTTTTTCCTTTGTTTTTTTCTTTTTCGTTATTTTCTTTTTTTCTTTTTTTCGCACACACAGATCTAATCCTCTAGAAAATGCCCCGAAGGTTTGAGCAATCTACCAGTTGCAGGAACCCATAAAGCTTGCCTTTTTTTTTTTTTCCCCATTGTGTAAGCATGACAAATCATTAATTTTTGATTGATTGCTTTGAATTATGGGTGCTCTGACATCCTTTCTGTAGCTGAACAGCTGTATAACAAATGAACATATCAGTGCTCACAAAAGATTGGAGATCTAACAGAAGCAATTACATTGTCAGCTCCTCCCTTCTGGCTTTTCCCAGGCAATGGAGGGAGGAAATTTTTTAACAGAAATTCCTCAAGTGGCTAACAATAATAATAATAACGAAAAAATGCCTTTTTGTAATTGAATTAGATTTTTATCTCTTCGTTGCCGGTGGATTTCTTAAACCTTCCCAAGCCAGGACGTGTTTCTGCTGCGCGTAACTCGGAGAATCCCTTTGAACAAAATTTCACACAAAGAATTAAAAAAAACAAAATCAAAGAAAAAAATCAAATTGCAATTTTTGGTTGCTATTCCTTTAAGATTTCAGAATTGCACCAGTGCACTAAATGTGACCTCCATAACTTTTAAATTAAGAATTTATGCCGGCTTGAAATTTATGAAATATTTCAGCATGAAAGAAAGCCTTTTTCCCTCAGGAAAATTGAGCAATAAATCACAGCACTCTCGATTTACTGCCCTACAGCCAGCCAAAGATAGGATTTTTTTTTTCCTTCCCCCCTTCGTTCTGAAAAAAAAAAATGTAATCATATAAGACAGCTTAGCTGCTATCCTCCCACTCTCTAGAATTTTTAATTTCAGCTGTTTCTGCTTGGATTTATTTCCAATATTCCTGCTCGGCTTTTCAATTTCCTCAGTTATTAAATTTTAATTCAGTGCATTAGCATTTAAATTAAAAAAGGGTTTATTTTATCGAAATCGTTGGCTAGCCCCCATCCTGCTGCACATGAATTGCCTGTTTCTGCCATTTGCACAAAATGTGAAATGCAGCTAATATCTTTTAACTTGTATTTGTACAAATTCAGAAATAAAATTTCTGAGTTTGGAATAATATTGTCTTTCCAAGGAAGCCTCTGATCAGAGAGCCGGGGGAAGGAGGCGGAAAGGAGGAGATGCTGGTTACTCCCTGCTCAGCCCCTTCTAACGGCCCAGAGGGGCTCAATTAGGCAATTCATCGCTAACGAAGGGAGGTGCGACGGACCTGCCCCTCTAATCCATCTCACCTTGGACGCAGTGTTGAATTTGGCTATTTCTGCCTTATTTCCCTCCTGCAAAATTGCCTATTTTTGCATAGGAGGGATCGTCACTTTAAAATTTGGTGAAGCGCAATAAAATAAATGGCGCGAGAGCAACCGGAGGGAATCGGCTCAGAAAGTCGCCTCCGCCGTGGGGCCGGGTCTGAAATCCCGCCCGCGCCTCCCGCAAACCTCCGCTTGGGTTTCCATGCACAACGTGTGCCACCAACGCTGAGCACGTGTGGAACTCGGAGTGGAAAACCCCGGGATTTGGGGTTCAGGAAGAGTTTGGAGGGTGGACTTGTCTTTCTTAACCTAAATAACCTTTTTTTTTGTGATGTCTTTTGCTCCCTTAGGCTGACGAGAGCAACAGCAGTGGGCGGAGGAGCTCATCCAGCAGGTATGTGGATGGTTTTCTCTGCTGGGGTGGGATGTGGGGGGCAGATGTGGCTCCACTCGGATGCTCTTCATCTGGGAGATGGGCAGTGAAGGGCGACCACACAAGAGGGGTGAGTTGGGAGCTGTTGGGTGCAGCATCCAGACACCCATGTTTGGATTTTGCTAGGAAAATAGATGCAAGAAGGATTGTTTTGGGCTTTGGGGGCTGCGAGGAGAGGTGGTCTGCATGCAGCGCGGGTTGGTACGGCTGAGTCCCCCCAGCCCCGGACCCGCACCGTGGTGGGAAGACCCATCACAGGATGAGGTTCTTGGATGAGACCCTGGGCCATGCCGCAGGGGTTGGGTACGAGGGGGGTGTCCCACCACCCCAGCCCTCTCTGGTGTTGCTGAGGGGTGTTTCTACAGCTCCTATGGGGTGCGGGATGTCCCAGGTCCCACCCAAGCGGCCGCTGCCACCCCCGGTGTGTGTGGTGGTGGTCACGGTGCCCAAGGCGAGTGGCAGCCCCTGGCCAGCGTGTCCTGGCAAGAGGGACACAGCCTGGGCACCAGCAGCGATAGGAAACCCTGTGACAAAGCAGAGGTGGTGGGCTTGGTCTGCAGACCCTGTGGCCTCTCATCTCCTGCTGATGCTGTGGGGCATCTTCCCTTGCTGGGCGTGCTGGAAGCTCTAAAGCTGCTGCTTCTTGGTCCTTCTCCGTGCCCGGAGGAGCAGCCAGCAGCCTGGCTCGAGTGGGCGATGGGGAGTGTCCAGCCCTGGCATTGCGGGGGTTGAGCTGCACCAGTGCTGGGGTTACCAAAGCAGCTCTGAAAACCCAAAAGCATCGAGTGTGTGGTGGCTTCCCCCCCTGCCCTGGGTGGCTGCGTGTCTGCGGTAGGTGGGTGATACTCGCGTGGGTGCTTCTCTAGTGATCATGGGGACCTGCTGAAAAGTATCCCGCGACATCCGCTGTCCAGCTGGTGAAGTCAGTCCAGAGCTGGGAAAGCGTGGAAGAAGGGGCAGCTTTCCTTCCTTGGCCAGGCACAAATTCCTTTTAGCTGGGCTTTCTCTGCAGAGCAGTGCTCATAGAGTCATTTTGGTTGGAAGAGACCCTCAGGATCATCAAATCCAACCATAACCCAACTCTAGCACTAACCCATGTCCCTAAGAGTCTCATCTAAAAGCCTTCTAAAGTGAGTCCACCACTGCCCTGGGCAGCCTGTTCCAATGCTCGACAGCCCTTTCTGGGATGAAGTTTTTCCCAGTATCCAATATGAGCTTTCCCTGGCACAACTTGAGGCCATCTCCTCTCATCCTGCTGCTTGTTCCTTGGGAGCCAGGAGCAAGGTGTGACTTTGGTGACACTTGGATTTACCCGGTCCCGTGTGTGCTCAAAGCTGGTTCCAGGTTCTCAGCCATCCATGAGTAAAGTGAAAAACTCATCTCCCAGGTGTAAAAGGTTTTGTGGTAAAAATAGGTGGAGATGTAGGAGATGAGAGATACCAGGCTGGAAGTGGGGGCAATGGTCAGATGCACCATGGAGGGGAGCGTGTGGCCCAGGACGGGGAGTGGGTGCAACAGAGCACGGAAACATCCACGAGACCTGGAGAAGATGGTGGGAAAGTCCGGGAGGTGCTTTAATGTGGCAGAACGGTGCACAGCTCGCTGGGGGGACCACTGGAGCACCCAGGGCATGTTTGTGGTTGCATCGGCATGGACAGGGGATGACAGACAGCAGTTGGGAGCTGAGGAAGAAAAACAGAGTGGTATGGGGGCTGCACCCTGTCTTGGCATCACCTCCATCAGCATCACCCGCCCCTTCCTTGGCGAGGTGGCATGGCGGCGTGGGCAGCCCCTGAGCACCGTAGTGGCACAAGTGGTGAAGCTGGGATGGTGGGGGAGAAGCCACGGTCCCTGCATTGCCGTGATCTGCGTGTGCAGAGCGAGGCCACCGCCGCTGCACCCAGGTGAGCTTTGCCGGTCGCTGCTGCCGGGCTTGGTGCCGCTCCCCTGCCCGGGGCCACCAGCGCGGTGTGGAGCAGACCCTGTGTCATGGACCGGCTCTTACACCCCGGTGAGACACGAGGCTTTTCTCCGCGCACCCACCCCCTTGCAGCGAAGCAGCGAGCCCAGCGCTCCCGTCCGGCGCTGCCTCCTTCACAGCTCGAGCAGCATTTCACATCCTCCCCTTTGCGCTGCCAGTGATACCGTCTCTCCGCTCTCCGTGTGCCAGAGCACCCACGCGTTCCCACTGGAGACTTGAAGGCGCTGCTGAAGTTTTATCCGTCGGGTGAAGCGCATCCTTCCACGTTAAAACTCTGCTCCTTTCTGATCTCCCAAATGCTGCACTGCGGGGTCCTCCCCCGGCTCCTGCTGCTGAACATGCACCGAGTGCTCTCCCCGCAACAACCGCGGACCCTGCCTGGTGCCCCGGCTGCACCGCTCGCGGATCAGGACAAAATACCCTTGTTACCGGCAGCTTTTTGGTACAGCGGTGCTGCCCGGCACTCAAAGCTTCTGGGGTGCCCGCTGGGTTGGACTCAGCAAGGGTGGGTGTGCAGATTTCGTCAGTGGGCAGTAGCACCAGCATTTTGTGTCTTACACAGAGTAAAATTTATCTTTTCTCATTTTTGGGATGGCTCATCAGTGCGGTCAAGCAGCGCTTGTTCTGGGACACTGCAGACTGGCCTGAGTGAAACCTTGAAAGCGCACAGGCCGAGGAGCCAGGGGAAGGGAGCCGGGCATCGTTTCCTTCCCCCAAGCTCTTTATTCTGGCTTTTAATTCGATTTTGTAGCTCTCGCCAGAGGGTTTTGCAGAGGAGGTGGGTGAGCGTGTTCTCCATATGGGGTGACCCTCGGCGTATCCCCTCTGGGCCTCCTGAGGAGCCCTTGGGCCCAGCGCCCGAGTGTCACCTGGGCCTGAGCAATGGTGTCCCCAGGGTGGGCACTCGAGCGCCCATCGGGGTGACAGAACTTCCATAATCCCCGTTATTTTGAACGTATGTAGAGAAGTATGAGGCTGGCCATCAGTTTTTCTTTTAGAAAAGTGGAAAGAAAATCCACTTCAGCATCTACCTGACTGAACAAAAGGTGGTGAGAAAAGGGAAAATGACCAAGTCTGTTTAAAAAAAAAGAAAATGGAATAAAAATTTAATATTTCAGGAAAGCTCTGTTAGTGACTGAAGGTTGAAAACTGGCTTTGATGAAATCTGTGAGGCCCTTAATGGCTGGAGATACAAGGTAGATGTTTTTCAAAGTTGTTGCTGCTTGAAACTCTCAGTAATTGCGAACTATCAAGGAAGCTTTTAACGATTAATTTATATCAGTAAAAAATGTAAGCGAAATCAGGTTGCCAGGACAACTTCACCTTTCTGCAACTTTTTTTTCTTTTTTTTTTTTTTTTTTACTGGAGCATGCTTGATCTTGATGTGGTGACGGTAGCGTTGGGTCGATCCTATTTTTATTTATTTATTGTATTGAATTGATTTTATTCTGTTTCAAGTAAATGTTTAAAGCTCTGCGGGCACAAGTTCTTTATGATCTTATCACCCCCGCGGCTCTGATGGGGCCTGGCTGCTGCCTTTGAAATAACACGGTTCAGCGCATGCAGCTGTTCGCAGCTCAGAATTAGTGGTGGCAGAAAGCGCTCGCTGTTCTCCTACCTTATTAACGCGTGTGTGGTTCCTGGACCTCACCGTACGCTTATTAATGGGAAATTTTAAGTGGAGACGATTATTAGGAGCATAGGAAAAAAAAAAAAACCCTTCCTTTAAGAGAGCTGGAAGAGGGATGGCTGTTTGCCTTGGAGAAGGTGACAACTTAGAGACAACGTGACAAAGCTGCGCGTGTTTTTGAACACGCCAGAAAAGGTAGATCAGAGGCTTCTCTCTTCCTTTTGCGAGACAAAAAGAGACAGTCAAGAAAATTAAAAAGGCGGCGAATTAAAAGGCGATAAAAGGCAGGGCGTTTTCCTGCATGATGGGCAGTCGGCTGCTAGCGCATCGCCCCGAGTCGGGCGCTCGAGGCGTTTTGGAGGGGACACGACTGGAAGGTGACATCAGGAGGTGACAGGGGCGCTTGTGGATGAAGGACATTGCCTGGGGACCCTCACGCTGCTGCTGTCCGCTGGGAAGTTTCTTGAAGCTCCTTCTGAAGCCCCTTCTGCACGAGGTGGAGCAGATCCGATGTCAGGCGCCGGTGTGAGTCTGTGTGACAGTCCGGGAGGGACGTGGGGGACATGGGGATAGCGCTGGGAGCTGCAGACCCCGGGGTGATCGTTGGGAGTCTCCGTAACGCTGTTGTAAAACTAACTACTTACCAGTAATTAATGTCAGCATTCAGATGGTGGGCTCTGGAACTTGACAAGAAATAATTGAAAAACCAAATGTGCAATTATGTCTGACAAGCAGCGTGTGCTTTTCTTGGTCACCAGAGCCTTGTGTAGTCATGTGTTAGACACGGTTTTATATAATTATTATTGTTTATATGGCGGGTGTCAGAGGAAGGAAGAATTTTAGCTTCAAGTCCTCCGTTGGCTATTTATTTTAAAGTCATTAGATTTGTTTTCAGACTTAACTACGCTTAATGTGCGAGACTCCTGCTGAATAAATCAGACCCTGATATAGGAGCTGCATCTGTTTGCGGAGGGAACGGCGCCAGCTGGAAGCTCAGGCCCCGTCTGCAGCCGGGCTGTCACCAGCCGGGAACCCGCTCGCAGCACAGATGTAGCCGAGCAGAAAAGCGCGTTCTGCTCCCGAAACGGAGGGAAAATCCCAGACCTCCATGGGTTGTGAGCTGGCTGTGAGGACACGGGTGGGTCGCCTCTTTATTGTGGCGTTAAGAGCACTGTGGTAGAGGTTGTGGAAGGGGTGGGAGGTCTCTGGAGGTGGAGGTCCAGCAGAGTAGAATCAGAGAATCATTTTGGTTGGAAGAGACCCTCAAGGTCACAGAATCCCAGAATGTCAGGGGTTGGAAGGGACCTCGAAAGCTCATCCAGTCCAATCCCCCCAGAGCAGGAACACCCAGATGAGGTTACACAGAAGGTGTCCAGGCGGGTTTGAATGGCTGCACAGAAGGAGACTCCACAACCTCCCTGGGCAGCCTGGGCCAGGCTCTGGCACCCTCACCAGGAAGAAGTTTCTTCTCATCTTT
>VWYH01009239.1:18214-45244 GCA_013399365.1 Pampusana beccarii
GGCTCCAAGCTCCTTTCAGGCAGTTCAGAGATCAGAAGGTCTCCCCTCAGCTCCTGTTCTCCAGCTGAACCCCCCAGCTCCCTCAGCCGCTCCCATCACACTTGTGCTCCAGCCCCTTCCCCAGCTCCGTTCCCTTCTCTGAACTCGCTCCAGCACCTCAAGGGCTTTCTTCTCATGTCTTTCTTGTCTAAGGGCTCTGCGGTGCTGGATGGGAGGGAGGCAGAGCCCTGCACATCTGCCCAGAGGGTGCTTCAGGCTGGGACGTGGAGGTGTGAACACACCAGGCCAAGCCGTGGTGCTTAGGTAGTCTGGTCATTTCAATCTCTAGCTTCAAAGATGTAATTTTGCAGCCGGAGGACGAGGTACAGAGAAGTGGTTGCACTTGCCTCCTTCTCAGTTCACCCTTCTCCAGCCTCACTGGTGGCATCTTTCCCTCTCCTCCGCATGGTTCTTGCTCTGTCCCTTGTGGACATGTCCTCCCGAGCACCTCCTGTAACCCAAGGGCTGCTCTGCCCTGGGATGGCCCCAGTTCTTCTGCAGGCTCCTCTCCCAGCTGGCCCGTCCCCACCAGCTCCCCAGCATTCGGGGAGGACAACTTCTGTGCGTGCCCAAGCTGGACATTGTGATCTCCTAACCTTGGGAGGGGGCTCCACACCCCATGGAGGGACACGCCAAGGGCTGAGTGTTTCTCAGAAGCAAAACCATTTAAATTGTTTCCCCCTTCTTTAAAAGGCCACCTGTGGGATTTTCAATCCCAGAGCTTGCAGAGCTTCAGACTCATCCTGCGTCAGAAGCAGAGAAAACTATTAATAATGAGGCGAGGTGTTTAATAAGCTGTGGTGCTCTCAGAAGGGCTCTCACCAGCCATCTTCAAACAAACCAACCAACCAAAACCCCTACAAAACATCTCCACTGGCCAATTTACCAGAGCGGATAGTTCAGTTCTGTACTGCAACTAGCATAGAAGACAGGAGAAACCCAGACAGGTTTCCTCGAAACCCAAAAAAAGGTGAAATATACATGTATGAAGAGATGACAGCACCCAGGTACATCCTTGCTCCCATGGGACCGGTGTGTTTTCC
Source organism: Pampusana beccarii (assembly GCA_013399365.1). Taxonomy (NCBI): domain Eukaryota; kingdom Metazoa; phylum Chordata; class Aves; order Columbiformes; family Columbidae; genus Pampusana; species Pampusana beccarii. The sequence continues at coordinate 19,297 of VWYH01009239.1, forward strand.
GTGTAATCCACACAAATTTGCCAAACGCCAGAGCCTTGGAGGCCTTTGATGGTGTGAGGTGGAGAAACATCCCTTTCTGGAACCATAAAGTACCGAGATGCGGTAGCTGTAATGTCTTCAGCAAAGCCGAGTTACCAGGACGTCATTTTCCTTGGGTCAGGTCCTCTCCCGGCCAGCTCGGGGTTGTTCTGGTGGCGATGCAGAGCCTCATAGCTCGTGTACATCAAACGCACGTGTATCTCCAGCACCAGGACGTTGTCCACCGCATTTGTATCGCTGCTCAGCCGGGGGGGTTTCCCAGCCCCAAGGTCCCGTCTCCTCCATCCATCTTTTCCCATTGCTCGTTTTATCCCCTTCACCTCATGCCAGGCCATGGTTCTGCTGGCGGGTCAGTGACCGTCTTGGACCTGTGGACATTTGCAGACAGTTGTCACCCCCTCAGTCATTTCTTAAGCAACATAGAGTTTCACCAATATAAATAAACCCTTAATCTATTCTCTTTGGTTTTCTCTGAATTTCTTTGTCTTTGTTGACATTTCCACGCTTGAAAATTTAAAGACGCTGGCAGCTATTCTATTATCATCTTAAATTTAGTTTTTAACCTGCATCATTTATATGTCGCGTTCTTTATCTGACTGAATTCTTTTGCTTTTGGCAAACAGCGCGCATTTGTTTTTTTGTTGGATAAGCCAATTTTTTTTTTAAATATTTGGTTAGACTTTCCTCTTCAAACCATCCTCAAGATATTCCTAATAAGGACTGAAGGGAATTTGTTTTGCTCATACCTTAGGAATTCTGTGCGGCTCTTGACTATTGTTCTGGTTTGTATTTTAATGTTTAATTTCTAGAAAAGAGGCAGCCTGATTTGGTCCTGTAGTTTACCTTTTTTTGAAGGATTTGGAGCTGCCGAGCGTCCCTTGAGGAACGCACGCACGATTAAATTCCTCTTACACTTACTGAAGCGGTGTTTGTTGTCAGGAAAGGTTGTGGGTTTTAGTAGACCAAGATAATTGGAAAAATTATGCTGCATTGTTTGTTTGTTTTCCCCAGATTTTAGCGCTGACACCACACCGTACAAGCAAGTGTTGCATTAGTTATTTTGGGGTTTTTAAAAGCTGTTGTTTCTGGTTTTAAGACCTGGCTGCCTTTAAAGGTGGGCACTGATCTGACTTGAGGCATGTCGCTTCTAAAAAGCCTTTAAGTCCTTGTGAATTGATGAACTCCATAACAATATTGGTATTTATTGAGCAAATTTCTTCCAGGAAAACCTATATGGCAGTTTTTGTTATATTTGTGCCTGCAGAAGGTTGTGTCCTGATACTCTGATTTCAATTTATTTTAGGGGGAGAAAGCAGAGAACTTAAACATGACTCAGACGAGGGAAGGGTTTTGAGCTGCTTTTCTTGCCTCAGATGTTTTCTTTGCTTTCCTGAGTAGTATGATGTCCCCGAATTTAATCGCTTGATTTGGAGCATGGGCCTCACAGCCTTCGAGAGTCGCGTGTTTGTCCTGCTGAGCTTCAACTTATTTTGGTCAGTTTATGAGTGATCAGTGCGTTCGAGAAAGTCTTGTATGGATCCACCAGCCTTGTGAAGAAAAACAACCCATCAACCAAGGATCCAGCCTGTGGACCATGGACAAAACAAGATTTGAAGTAACACCCGAACAGAGCCGTGAGCTGGATGTCCTAGAAGCAATGATGTTCACATGAGCACGTTTCATGTGGAAGATGCTCTGAAGCTCTGATCGGCTTTTTCTTTTCTTCTGTTCGATCAAGTCTTCGCTCCCCTACTTGCTGATGGAGGAAGGAGTTCCCGTTCCTTAAAATAACTTCAGAGCGTGAGTGAACGGGTTTTTCCTATAACTTTTGCTTTCAGAGGTTAAACCCATGCTTGGAGAATACGCAACGGCGTCTTGGAAAATGGTAATTGTGAAGAGAACGGAGATCTCCTGGTGGAACATGAGTGACCATGAACTCCTTGTGCAACCCTGTGAGCAAGAGAAAATTTGAATTTTAGATACATGCACCAGCATGTGCTGCCACCATGTGTGTCATTAAGAGTGCTGGTGGCACAGTTTGTCCTGCCCAGGTGTCCATGCTTTGAAATGTGGACGGGTTCCCAAATGCTCGTGGGAAGAGTCAAGAATTAGAAGGCACATTTTAGCCTGTATGCAGGAGACATTAGGGTAATGTGTTCGCTTTGCTTCATTCAAGAGACAGCAGAAGAGGTTTTTCCCTGCTATGGAGAGTGATTCCTGTTGGCAGAATCTCTTTTCCAGCAAAGCAAGTGGATTGTGGCTCAACGGCTGGAGGCAGCGATCCACGTGGAGAGTGTGGTGCCTCTTTGGGAAAATAATGATTTAGAGGAGGAACCCTGAAATGTGATAATTAGTCCAGCTCTTCACACATGAAAATGAAGACAGCGTCTCAAAAAAAAGGCACTGGCTGAAGCTGCAGGTGTGGTTTTGAGAAGGAACAGTCTGCGCTGTGACCTGGAGGTTGGGGTGGGTGAGCTGCTTGGTCTCTTTGGCTTTCAGGTCTGCGAAGGGACATCTGGAAGCTGAAGCAGGAAGCGTGGAGAATAGGAGTGCTCAGCTGTAACACTGGAAAAATAGCTCACATCTTTTCTGTCTTTTAGCCCCGAACTTCAGAATCTTCTATCTGAGTAAGGTCTGCAAAGGAGATGTCCCTGATGGAGGACACCAGGCTGGTCCTCTGCTGCCTGACCTGCTCCTCCGGAGAAGGGGGAGGAAGGCCACCACAAATAATTTATTGGACAAGCGGATTTTAAATTTACATCTTTCTTTGTCTGCTTGCATCATCTCCATGTAAAACACGAGTTCATTTACGTCTGTTCTGCCCATCCCACTTCCCTTGGCTCCCGTCATGGCAGGAACCTTCTGGTTCTTTTGAAACCTTGGCAGACATCTGTAAACTGAGCCCAGTTTCAGCCTCCCCAATCATTTGTTGCCTTTTCTTCCTGACAACCGATGCCTTTTGATCTGGCATGGAGGGAGCCAACTGCGCATCGGTTTCAAGAAGATGAGTTGTAGCATCATACTGATGATATTGTCCTGGTGGGCTCTGCAGAGCATGTTCCACCAGGTGCCCGCTGCACGGTCCTCATCACTGTGCTCTTCTGAACCTCTTTGGTCCTGCAGACCAGAAGAGCACCCGAAGGGCTGAACAAGAATGCGTTTCAGGAGTGTAAATGGGCACAGAGTGTGTGGATTTGGGTATCACCATTGTTGATACCATCAAGGCATTAGTGACGTGTCTGGTTCCTCCAGTTCGAGTGGTGTCCAGAAAAAATCTGAAGATGCTTTGCATTTGCTGGTGGGGCAGAAGAGCTTTGTTTGTAGGTGTTGATTCAGAGCGGTGTGTCCTTTGCCACATTTGTTTCCTTTTCCTCTCCTTTTGAGGAGAAAATACACAGGAGCTGACGTTGAAGACTGATTCTCCACTGATCTCACTTTGCCCCTCCCCAGAAGCTCAGCAGGATGTGTGCTATAAAAATAGCCTCATTAGAAGCCATCTGAGTACATATGCAATCACAGATCACTCAAAAGGGAGCACAGAGCATGCATGTTTCTGTTGCTGTCTTCAGAGAATTACATGACAAATTATTCCTAGCTGGAAGAAATGTCCTTTTATAATTGGGTTTTTTTCTCATTCTTTCATGAGGGAGGAGTGTGTGTTTTTTAAGTAGCTTTTAGTCACTTTCATTATTTATGAGAATGCTACTCCAGATCAGAAAAAGCAAACTGCAAACGCGAGTTTCTTCTGGCTGCAGCAGCTGACGGGCCCCGTTTGCTTTCAGTCGTTGCCGGTTCCGCTTATCACAGCCAGAGAGAAACTCTCACCAGAGATGAAAACAGCACCAGATTGCAGCTCTTTGGTTTGCACCCCCTTCCCCTCCTTTCCTTCTGCCACAGGAGACCGGTGGGAAGGGGGAGCCGTGAGCTCCATGGGCCAAGTGTAACTGTGCTGAAAAGACCGGTGTGAACAGTCAGTTGTCTCCTTTCTGTCCTTCCATCTGGAGGAGCTCCTTGCATCGCCCCTGCGTTGCTCCTGTGTTGGTGCTGGTGAGGTGTCATCCAGTCTATTGAGTTTTAAAGCCAAAATTGTACTTCTGGTGTANCTCAAAAGTCTGTCCCCATCTTTCTTATCGGCCCCTTTTAAGTCCGGAAAGGCCGCACTAAGGTCTCCCCGGAGCTTCTCTTCTCAGCTGAACACCCCAGCTCTCTCAGCCTGTCCTCCCAGCAGAGCTGGTCCAGTCTCGGATCATTTCTGGGGCTCCTCTACCCCTCTCCAGCAGGTCCATGTGTGTCCTGTGCTGTCCTGAGCTGCACAGTAGGACCAAGGGAAGCTGTATCTAAACAGGTCCAGGAACCCGTTTTTACCACTACCCTTCCAGTTCCCCACAATGAGTCTTCATCAAGGCCTCCTTAAATCTCTTCTGCCTTCACATGCTTGTATTTGACATGAAAGTGGCCGTAACATCATCGGAAGATGAAAGTCTGATGATCAAAGCCGGCAGCAACGTTGAAATGAGCGTTGTGAGATGGCAGAACTGGTAATACAGTAATTGGCTACGTGGCCTACTTAGTCACAGGAGTGATACATGCAAGTGCGATGTTTGTTTGCCTCTTTAATGTTTAAAATCTGTAGAGTCTGTTCTGGAAAGTGAAACAGAACCTCACCTGTAGGAGCAACCACGGATGCCATTGAGCGATGGTGTGAGCCGCGTGTGATCCCAAGGCTTCTGTCTCCTCAGCAAGGAATCCACAACTCAGTAAAGACAAGACATGAACCAGTGCAGGAGGTCGATGTTCCCCAGGAAAGCTCGAAGACATGGAGGAGTTCGATGCACCCCGGGAAGGTCAGGTTTAAGCCAGATGTGCCTGTGCGCTTTGGTAATCTCTGGTCTGATTTCTCTGAGAAGTTTTTGTCCTATGCAAACAGTGCTTTGTTTGAAGAATGTCCTCTTCCCAGGAGGCATCATCCTCTGCGTGTTAAGTGCAGGTTGGACCTGCAGAGTGAACTGCAGCTGATCCCTGGGAGGCCACACTTGAACACTGTGAAATTGCACTTTTTCACCCAGAAAAGTGACGGCATGAGGCTGAGCACTGTGTTCAGAGCCACCACGAGAGGGGTGGCTGCAGGTACCCAGGAGTGGGGTCTGACCTGTGGTAGGTTCTCCCTTGTGCGCCCAGCAGAGGCTCTGCCCCTGTCACTGGTACCCGTGTGTCACCCAGCCCTGCCCCGAGGACTCAGAGGATGGGGCTGGTCTGTGTGGTAGTGCAGTGGGAGCCCTGTGCCTCCTGGTCATCTCATGGCTCATGTTGGGGAGTGCTTCTGCTTCCAGGACCAAGTACCAAGATCTGACTTAGCTGACGACCTAAAAACTGCTTAATCCTCTTCTCTCTGCCTGTCCCCACCCAAAACCAGTAAGACTTGCTTCCAGCCTTGGGATCTGCAGAACTGAAGATTCACTCCTGTTCTTACTCATCCTGGTTTTGACGCTTTCCAGCAGTTGTGCATCAGCTCTGGTGGTGCTGCAAGCAGGGGAGAAACAGCAGAACCAGGTCTGGACACGGGGCCAAATTTATTCCCTGCACCAGGCAGTGTGTTCTCTGCCACTGTGGCTCTCAAGGGGAATTTCTGGGCAAATATGTTCTGGATCTGCTACCGCTTTATCTTCATCTGTAATTGGAAGCTCTTTGTGCTGCTCAGAAGCTGGGGAGGCGAAATCCAGCACGGCACCGAGCAAGTGTGGTGTTGTGGGCTTGCAAGGGATGCAGCATCGAGGACCAAAGGGGTGGTAGAGAAATGATGCTTCGTTGGGTCAAATCTTTTGGGTCAGCACGTGTGTCCCCTCCTGTCTTGCTGGAGTCTCCAGTGAATGGTGTCTTCGGAGCGAAACCCGGTTCTGCTGCGGCTGTGCACTGTGCACGTACCCCTCCATATACTCTCTGAAATTTTCCAGGGTTGGGAATTCTGTTTTCTTTACTGTTTTGCATCGTGGTGTTGGTCCTGTTCCCCCAGTCAGACCAGGAGGCTTCAAACTCTGCTGTCCCATGAAGTTTGTTCCTTCAGCCCAGCTCCCTCCTGCACCCTGGGAACAGTTATACCCAGGTCAGCACAGCATCACCTCAGCAAATTGGGTAAATGAGCTTCAGACGCAAGAAGCCTGGACCGATCCTGGTTTTGCTCTGGTCACAGGAGCACTAACTGGATTTCCTGAAGAAAGTGGCCTCCATGGATTATGCTTTTGCCAGGAGAGCTGTCTCTCCCACCACTGCTGCCTCCTTCTCTCTCCGAAGCTGTGTAACCTTCAGCGGAGGCACCAAGTGAATTTTCCAGGAACTGTTGCTGAGCAGTGATGCTCACTGCTACCCTCTGCCATTGGGGACCGTTTTCTCTGTCCCTGCTGGCAAGAGGCTGGTAAGAGTCGGTCCCATCACCTGCCAGGATCTTGCTGTGTGGTCTTCAGACGCGTTCTCCTGTGTAGTCTGTCCATCGGTCCTTTGGAGGCTGTAAAGATAGAGACAAGGAAGGTATTCTTCAGATGCATGGAAGGTAGGAGGGGTCCATCACCTTCACCTGCTGTTTTCAGCAGCTGGTGATGCTCCTCTCATGCATCATATGCAGTAATCCTGGCTCCTCTATCCCCTGTGTAGCACATCCGAGGTGAGAAAAGCGGGGCTGGGGCTGTGTTGCTGTTTGATTCCGCTTATTTTAAGGTATTTTACAGAGCCACAATGTTCCTCTGGACACAGAGCTGGAGAGATTCAGCAGTTGAAGTTGGGCTGAAGCTTGACGTCTGCAAGATATGAAATAATAAGGGTGACATGAGAAACACAGCTTTTCCTTCTTAAGCGAAACAGAAGAAGGTGGCTAAGACTGAGCTGTGAAGAAGGTCACTAAAACGGCTCTCAGGTGGTGTGGGACCAGTTTCAGCCCGGTGCAGGTCAGCAGCAAAGCCTGCGGTCAGGGATGGTGGTTCCCGCATTTTGGCTCACACAATCCTGACACCGTGGCCCCTGCTGCTGTGAAATGGGACCTGGCTTGTGCAATAAAACGCCGACACCTTAGGGTGTCAGCAGAGAATGTGTGTCCTGGGGCTGCGGTGGCAGAAAGGGATCGGAGCGGGGTGCGATGGGGATGCTGCCGAGATGCGAGCCTCAGCCCTTCTTATTTGTATACATGCATATATATATGTGTGTGTGTGCATATACAAACACACACATTTATGTATACATGTATTCTTATAAATACATATGATCTGAAAAATACCTTAATGCTTATGATTTATTTCCTTTTCCCCACGTGGAGCCCCGTTCCGTGGGGTCTGCGCGGTACGTGGGTCTGCACAGAGCTCTGTGCTGGGGCACCGGGCAGTGCTGGTGCTGGGTGGGGGTGCTGTGGGTTCACCTCCCCAACACACGCACATCTGTATCCATTCTGTAACCTGGGAACATCTGGCTGCTGCCTTCGTCTCTTTTAGAAAGCGTCCAAAGACAGAGAAGGTCTTTCTTGTAAAATTGTGGGAAGATTGTTGTAAAAATCCAGCAGTGCTATGTTTTTTATGGTTTTGCTTATTTTGTCTTTGAGAGGATCAGCAGGCTCCTTTCAGGGCTTCTGTGCACCGAGTATCTGCTCAGGCTTACAACATATGGGGCGATATCGAAGGAACAGTATTGCTTTCAGTTAATAATGGCAGGTTTAGGTCCAACCTAAGAGCAGACAGCCCAGCCGGGAAGTTACTTTCTTGGCAGAGATGGGTCCAGAAAGTCAGCGTGCGTGAAGAGCGAAGGTTTTGAGAGCCCATTGGTCTGGTCTATTATAGTAATTTATATATTCCTACGGCTTCAGGACAGCAAGTCTGGCCAGTGCACATGTGTACTGAGCCCAGGAACCTGGGGCCAGCCAGATACGGATGCTCTGGGTTTGTTCTCCCTGAGCGCATCCTTTGGAGATGGCTGTTCCAGTGGACCACCATCCGTGCTCATATTTTCTGCCTCATTTCAGCTGGTTCCAGCTTCCAGCAATGGGCTCGTACTCTACTCCTCCCTGCCAAATTAAGGCCAGACAGTATTTCCTCCCCATGAAGATGATAATGTGCTGCAATCAAATCATCTCTCAGTCTTCCTTTTGGCATGAGAAACAGATTGAAGTTATTTGGTCTCGTGAAGTCATAAAGTATCTTTTCCCAGTCTTGAGCCATTTCGGTGCCTCTTTTTTGAACCTTCTCCAGCTTTTCTAATCACCTTTAAAAATGAGGGCGCTCGGTCTGTCTGCAGCATACCAAGACTGGCTTCACTATGACTTCGTATTGGGAGAAAATTACCTGGTTGTTCCATCTCAGGCACGTGTATCTGAAAACTGCGTTAGTCCTCGAGGGCAGAGCGTGGGTGTCAGGGTGCTGTTGGTGGGTGCTCCCATGTTCCTGGACATGTCTGACTGCGCTGCAGCTGCTCAGCTCGGGCACAGGTGGTTTGTGATGTGATGGATCCATTGGTGCCGGTGGCCCTTTCAAAGGCCATTGCTCTCCAGCGCTCCATGGGTTACCTGGAATTTTTGGCAACACTGATGTTCAATTTAGTTCCAGAGCATTAAAAAATCCTGTCCCACATCAACCATTTCAGGAGCCCTGAAAATCACAGAATTTCAGGAGCCCTGGAAATCACAGAATCCCAGCCTGGTTGGGTTGCAGGGCCCTCTGTAGATCCCCAGCCCAACCCCTGCTCACAGGGTCACAGAGCAGATCACACAGGTCGGTCCAGGCGGGTTTCAATGTCTCAGAGAAGGAGACTCCACACCCGCTCTGGGCAGCCTGGGCCAGGCTCTGGCACCTCACACCACAGAAGTTTCTCCTCATGTTCACATGGACCCTCCTGTGTTTCAGTCTGTGCCCGTTGCCCCTCACCCTGGCGTTGGGCACCACTGAACAGAGTCTGGTCCATCCTCTGACACCCACCCTGAGATATTGATCCCATTGATCAGATCCCTCTCAGCTTCTCCTCTCCAGCTGAACAGCCCCAGCTCTCTGTCTCTCCTCATCAGGAAGATGCTCCAGACCCCTCAGCATCTTTGTGTCCTGCGCTGGACTCTCTCCAGTAATTCCTTGTCCTTCTTCGACTGGGGAGCCCAGAACTGGTCCCAATAACTCCAGATGGGGCCTCACCAGGGCAGAGCAGATGGGGAGGATAAATCTCCCTTGACCTGCTGGTCACACTCTTCCTCACACACCCCAGGTGCCATTGGCCTCTGGCCTCTGTTCGGAGCAGTGCCCATTGAGGGCAGCGTTTTGTCTTGCAGCGCATGGCCCATTGCTCGCTTCATACCGTGTACTGCTGATTTGTTTTATATCCGAATGTGACACGATGCAAAGCCGGGTGCCATCAGAAGGTCTCTTGTATTCTTACCCCACTTATAATCTCCTCAGAAAGCTGTATCCTTAGCCTCAGCGCTAGTTGTATTAGCTTTTAATTCCACATCACTTTGTTCCTGCATTGATTTTCATGTTGTTTTGTCCAGGATTGGCAAGCACAGGTTGCTGTAGTATCTGTAACTGAGGCATTTTGCCTTCATTTGCGGTGCAAAGCTGACTCTCCGTGACTGCTTTCACCCTGCTGCCCACCAGTGAGAATCGCACCGCATTGATTTGATCTTCCTCTACTGTCCGCACCGAAGGAGGGAGGTTTTTTCCCTCCACCCCATGGTTTTTGCTGCTTTTCTCTGTGTTTTGCATTTCACACCTTCTCGGTTTGATTGATTTGCAATTAATCCCACCCTTTTCTGATTGCTGAATGTTCTGTGGTTGTGCTCGTGCCTCTCCCTTGGCTCAGCGCGGGTGCTCAGCCGCTGCGGCTGAGATTGATGGACTTTTGGCCATCCAATAATATTACCATACAGACCGCCCAGCTTGCAACCACATTTTTCTCTGTCTTGATTCATCTTTCTCACTTGTAAAAGCCCTTTATGGTTTTGGGAGCACATGGGGAATATGTGTGAGGAGGATGGGAATGAGTGGGGAGGCAGGTCAAGGTTTAGGTGCTGTTAATTACACGTTTCATTCCATAATGAGAATGAAGGGATGAATAATAAAATATCTGATGATATGATGTGACTGACCCATCTGGAAACAGCAGCTCCATGTCCAAGGAGGAGGTTGTGCAGTAGTTGTTGCAGAAGATTGTTCCCCTTGTTCTGCTCCTCTTGTCTCCATCACCCATCATCTGGTCTGTCAGCTCCGTAACCAGTGTCAGAAACCATTGCAAGTGTTAGTTTTCTAACATTTAATTCGTATTTGTTCTCTCTATGATGTTCCAACCAATGGGATTTCATTCTCTTTTTGCTATTGCATGGTCTAATAAGTCTCACCCGTGGGTTCAGCGCTTTTTGCAATTAGTTGTGTCTATTACTTCTGCTTAAAATGTTTTCAAACACCTTTGGCTGTTTGCAGTGTTTACATGTCTCTAAATATGTCACAGTCTTGAAAGTCTCTGTTTCTAGATAGTCTAAGCTATTGTTACATATTTAGTTCTGATTTCTGCACAGACTGAACGAGCAGTTATTTTATCTCTGCACTGCATGTTGGAATTTATTAACAACCAGTGTTAAAAACAGGGAGCCCACAATGCGTCGATGGGATGGTGCATTTGGAAAAGGAGCCACACTGACTTGTTGCCTGGTCCTTATCTGTCGCGCTCAAAATCCATCTTCCTTGTGCCACTATTGCACTTGTTGATGCTGTTTTGCAGCTTTGGAGTGTCTCGTTTCCTTCCTTTTCTTAAGGGGTTTTGAATATTGATTCATTAGATTCTTTTCTCCCATGAATTTCTAGCTTTCTCTTTCCGAGATGAAAACAGATACTATTTCTTTCATCTGTTCCTAAATACACTGGACCCCTCCTTTCCTCTCTCTGCCTTTCCTCATCCATTATGTTTTCTCTGTTGTCTTTGATAATTGTATCTGTCCATAACGTAATAGTCTCCCTACATATCATTATACTACGTATGATCCCCTCTGGCCATCACCGTATTTGTTAAATAAGGCCACACGAATACCACAGGATGAGACTTAGGTTGCTTTGAAGGGTTAAACGAGAGGATGTGATGGGAGATGAACGCATGGAGAAGTGCACAGGGGTGGAGATAGCTCCAAATTCGAAATGTCAGGAGCATATGGGGTTTCCTCTGCATGTATGGACTAGTCTTGGCTCAATATTTGATGTCAGGACTGCTGGAGTTGTGGTGAAATTCTGTGCTGTTGCTGAGGGGTTCACTCTGTTTATGACTGCTGCTATTGTTTGTGGTGATTAAGGTTATTTTCAGTACCAGAAAATGGTTTTATTACTTTTTTTCTGGTTAAATGTTAATTACCGTATATGACAGACACACGTACCTACCCATACTTGTTTTAAATAAACTGCATTAAACCAGAGTACCTTTAATTATGCCCTAGTGATGAAAAAACACTTGGCAATGAGAATTCATGTTTTCTTCTCTTTTCCCCTCATTCAGGGAGTGTTTGAAGAGGAGCCCACGGAGCCCAAAAGCAGAGGGCTCCGATTCGGCGACATCTCAGTCCTCACCCAGTGAAGAGGCTGGAATGATGACTGAGGTGAAGGTGAAAACAGAGGTACCAGATGACTACATCGAGGAGGTGATCTGGCAGGATGACACCAAAGATTCCAAGAAGAACATAAAAGATGGGCCAGGAGACGTTCCCGCGGAGATCTGTGTGGTCATAGGTGGGGTCCGCAACCAGCAGACGCTCGGTAAGCTGAGGGGTAACGCACCCGTCAGTGGGTTCGCTGATCCGTGGTGTTGGGGAGAGGAATGAAGCTCTGGAGAGCAGTTCCTGGAAGCTCTGTCAGAGGGACCAGAGCCAACATGCGCATCAATCTTATGCTTATAATGATAATTTATGCTGATAATTATCTCCAGGGTGGGTGTCAGAGGATGGACCAGACTCTGTTCAGTGGTGCCCAACAGGGTGAGGGGCAACGGGCACAGACTGAAACACAGGAGGGTCCATGTGAACATGAGGAGAAACTTGTTTGGTGTGAGGTGCCAGAGCCTGGCCCAGGCTGCCCAGAGCGGGTGTGGAGTCTCCTTCTCTGAGACATTGAAACCCGCCTGGACCGACCTGTGTGATCTGCTCTGTGACCCTGCGTGAGCAGGGGTGGGACTGGGGTTCTACAGAGGGCCCTGCAACCCAACCCGGCTGGGATTCTGTAATCTCAGGGCCTTGGCTCAGCATTATTGACCTTCTTTAACTTTTGCTGTGTATGTGTATCTGCTCATCCCTAAAGACTCAACCAGGATCAGGGTAACTGTAAGAAAAAGCTTGTTATCTTCTTTTGATGTGTTAAATGACTTGCCCAACAGTCGTGTGCGAAATTCATGGTGAACCCAGGCCTGGTGGTAGGTGTGTTGGGCATAGATAAGGAGACAATCTGGGGGAAAGCCTGAGAAAAAGCTGCAGTGTTTTGAGGAGAGTTGCTTTGAGGAAAGTGGCTGCTTTCTGTGAGTGATTAGAGTTAGCTCAAAACCAGGTTTTACGGGTTTCTGTTTGTTTGTTTTTCCGATCACTAGTAAGATTGTGGGAATAATTTTGACTTTTGGCTGGCTGTGGTGTTCCGCTTCCAAAACAGCGCTTCATATCCCCACCCTACCTCAAGCAGTGATGAGAAGAAGCTTTTTCTTATTTATTTTATTTTCTTTTCGGTGAACATCAGACTGTCCTCTCCTCCCACAGTGGGGAATGGGCTTTCTGTGCGATCCTGGGGCGGCACCACTTGTGCTAAAGGGACTCGTCCATTGACTCCAACATGGAGCAGGTCCCAGTAGTGACTCTGAGAGCCAAACCAAGTTGCTGATACAAAGACAAAAGAGCAGTTGGACCGTGTTTCCTTCAAGGGACTCAGGAGAAAGTTAATTTGAGCTGCCCATCGTTGCTGTTGGGGTTGGTTTGTCTTGCAGCTGGGAGTGAAAAGAGGTTTTGGTGTTAGATTTTCTCTTGGTTTTTGATGGATCATTGCCTGCGCTGTTGGAGAGGAAAAACTTCCTTGGTGACTTCCTTGGGAACATCATTGTCCTGCCTGTCCCAGTAGGACAGCTGCTAAGGATGGCAGGGTGGGAGGTCACTGCTATTTATGCAGGGTCCAAACATCTAGGGAAAGCCTAGGAGGGCCATAACTAACTCCAACTTAAAGATCTTACAGTTTGGAGGACATGATGGCGGAGTCACCATCCGTGGAGGGGTTTAAAAGGCATTTAGATGAGGTTCTCAGGGACATGGTTTAGTGCTAGAGTTGGGTTATGGTTGGACTCAATGATCCTGAGGGTCTCTTCCAACTGAAATGATTCTGTGTTCTGTGTATATTCAGAGCTTTTGTGTCCCCACAGCTCTCGAGAGGTTGATCACTGCATGGGCAGCCCTGAAATGCAGAGGTGTCCCTGACACCCTGGGTGGGTTTAGAGATGACCACTGGAGCTTCTCCTTCAGCTGTTGGCCACCAGCCCTTGTGGAAAGCATCTGCAGATGGGAAATGTCACGTAGGACCCCATTGTCCCCGTGGCTTCTGGCTGGGCAGCAGCTGCTCTGCAGGTGGTGTCTGCTGAAAATGGTGGTTTCTAACTCTGTTTGACTGTATCGTTGTACAAAGTGGGCAGTGGGCTTTTGCTCTTGGCTGATTTGGGTGTACAGCAAGGTGTTGTACCTATGGAGAGCGTTGGGGACAGGCTGGCGTGTGGGGGAACACCGTTGGGAGAGGGACAGAGAGTTATTTACGAGTTAACAAGTGGTGGTTGGAAGCCACAGAAAGTAAGCTGGAGAACTTTTATCTGGGAGGGCCTTTTCAAATGAAGTGTGCATCATATTTGTTATTTTATAGCCTCGTGCTGGGTTTCTTTAAAAGCAACTTGGTCCTGAGGCGATGGGCAGCTGGCGGCCGATGCCTTTGTGAAGAGAGGCCTGTAAGTGCCCCCATTCATCCCGCCATCCACAAAACTCCTGCTTGTTGGGGAGGTGGCTCTGAATAACTTGTCTGTTTGGCCACCAAATACTGTGCTCTGTGTGGACCGGCCTGCCCAGATATCAGTTCCTTGTGGTTTCTTGAACTGGCTCCCAGTCAATTCTTCTAGTCCCCTCCGTCCCCCCGCAGAAACCACCGAGGGGCTCTGTTGCCATCGCCGCCGGTGCCTGTGTGAGCGGCACAAGAAACGTCCCGTGCCCATCACTTCGCCGGCGATTTCAGCTGCAGCTCTGGAACAGCCCAAGATTGTGAAGAGCTGAAGGCGCCGGTGCCTCCAGAGCGAAGGTTTTGTGCTCGCTGCTGCTGCCAGGAGTTTTTCTCCCTTTTTCTCCCCAAAGCCTTTCTTGTGATGTGATCTGGTAGCCCTGATCTAAATCACTTCAGCCGTGCGGAAAGGCCAGGCTTTGGTAGGGTTTTATTTGCCTTCATCAGAAAAAAACTGAGATTGGAGGTGTCGAAAGGGGTTGTTTTTTATAGTGATGAAGTGGTGAATCAGAAGTAAACGAATCCCTCTCTTTCACGTGGAAATGCCGACCCGCAGGCTGTCTCGGTTCAGTTCGTGGTGCGCTGGGGACGGTCGGTTAAAGGGGGACACGGTGCTGGTGGCTCCAAGTGACAGAGCGATCCTGCGGGGCTCAGCCTTGGGGCTTGGCTGAAATACGCATTGGAGGGTTTATGTTTCTTTTCTGAGTCACGCGTCTCCTGCAGGAGCTTGCTGTATTTATATTTTTAGTTGTTACTTGGAGCGGTTTATAACAGGGATTCCCAGCTCAGTTGCTGCTATTCGCTTGTGGCGTTTTCGTCAGATTAGGCCTGTGTGTGCTGCTTCCTGTTCGGTTACACGTCCACGTGTTTCTCCCTGCACTTTGCACCGCTCCAGCCTCTGTTCCCATCCGTTTGGAGCAGCGCAGACCCCGCGATGGGTGACAGCACATAGAGCACAGCGGGATGGGCGGTGGCAGTGCCTGCAGTCCCCCAGCCCGAGAGCTGGGGCTGCTGTTTGTCCTTTTGGACCGTTTTCCTTTCATTTGCATTTCCACAGAAGTCTTGCAAACCCCGTGGGGTTCCCCTTTGGGCATCCCAAGCAAAGAAAGGCAGCAGAGGGGTTGGCTCTGGCCCTGGGTCCCATCAGCAGCCGACTGGTACCTGCTGCTCCATCCCCACCCCACCGCTGGTGCTGCATTTCTCGCCTCGCACCGCTCGGAGATGCAATATTTCCTCTTCTTTTCTCTTATTTTTTCTTGCTAGCTTCATGTGCTGGCCTTGGGCCAGGGTCATTTGAAGAGGTCCAACGCATTAACATTCCTCAGGGCAGGGGTGGCGGGGAAGAAGGCAGAGAAATTCGCCATGAAGCTGCCTAAGAAGTAGAGGAAAAGCAAATGACACTTGCGTTGTAAATCAAAGAGAAAGGGGCAGAGACTCTTTGGCTGATGTGGATCATTTTCTGATGTCAGGAATAGCATTAGGTCCATATTTGTGTTTTGGAGGACTGAGTTACCTGTGAGTTGACCTGGAGTTTTATACAAAACTGTTTAAGCTCTCAATGTAGGCCGTGCTTTATGAGAAACATTCTGGAGAGGATTTTTCAAGTAATGCATTAAATCAGAAATGTTTCTAGACAAAGTGAAGAGTGAATCCTTCTGTTTCGAGACTCTCAATCTTACGTGCACATTTGGTTCGTGCTGTGATGCTGATGTCTCAGCTGCTGAGCTGCTCAGCACGTAATTCATGAGAGCTTTGGGTTCTCCCCAGTTATACCAAATAAAATAGTGCTGCAGAAGTCTTAAGAAACTCTGTGTGACCTCTGACGTCTTGTTACCAAGACACAGGGAGAGATGAGTCTTGGAAATTTTTAATAGGCTTCAGCCGTCATTATTCTTTGGAAATGCATCCACTTCAAGGGCTCTGTTCTAATCTTTTTTTTGCACGATTTAGATGGAAAAGCATTGGAACGTGGCTCTCCCGTTGGATACACACGAAATCGATATTCAGGGACCTGGATTTTTGACCATGCATTGAGATACACGTCCGGTATGTGATGGAAGGGTGTGAAAGTCTAACCAGGGATCAGGGAGCAAGGGAAAGCTCTGGATGCGACGCGTGTGTTGCCCAAATTCCAACTGCGAGGCTTAGGAAAAGCCTGGCAAAACCGAATGCACCGACTAACCAAAAACCTTCCCCATCTCCTCTCCTACTACAAAGAGCTTTAACCTGCATGACACATCCTGATGTGGACGAAGTCCAAGATAAACCACGACCACAGTGGCAGTGTCCGAGGCAACACGGGCATGTTCTTTGTAAGGCCTTAACACATAGTGAGTGATGTCTTTTTATTTTTTTCCTTTTCCCCACTTCATCTTTCCTTCACTCTAATAACATGTTTATTGTGACAAGTCATCCCTTCCTTCTCTAATATGAAGATCTGTGCCTCTGCCCCGCAGATCTTGCTGTGCTGGGCACAGAGTTGAGGCTGTTGAGTTGTCTCGCTGCCCGCAGGACTGTAGATCTGTAACTTGCACCCCTGCGAACCCGCTGCCCGGAGCAGTGACCACCTCTCTGTGCAGGGTTGGGGCTAGAGGTTCCCCCCTTGAAGAAGATGACTCCAGCTTTTCATAGAATCAACAGTTTGGGTTGAAGGGACCTTCCCAGCTCCCCCAGTGCCCCCTGCCATGACAGGGACATCTTCACCAGCTCAGGTTGCTCAGAGCCCCGTCCAGCCTGGCCTGGGATGTCTCCAGGGATGGTTCATCCACCACCTCTCTGGGAACCTGGGCCAGGCTCTCACCACCCTCAGGGCCAACAATTTCTTCCTCATGTCCAGCCTGAATCTCTCTCCTTTAGTTTAAAACCATCACCACTTGTCCTATCACAGCAGGCCCTGNTGAGGACCCAGAGCTGGACCAGCCCTGCAGGGGGTTCTTTCCCAGTTTTCCCCGTGCTCCGTGTGGGGACAGCGCTGGTTTGGGGTGCGGGTGGGCAGCAGGGTCGTTTTGCTGTTGGTGCAGCCCAACCTGGGCTGTCGCAGGGGGTCGGTGGTTGTAGGACCCCGGGGATGCTCAGTGCACTCCTCTGCTGGCGCTGTCACCTCGGGGCTCCAGCTGGATTAGTTTTCAGGAAGGGGTTTTGGAGGTTGGCGATGAATATCATCAGTCCTCGAGCATGGAAAATGATGCTGCCAACCTGCTGGTATCCAGGATTTCGCTTAAAAAAGCCTGCGTGGAGTGACCACTGTCCCATATATGTGTATCTATGTATAAAATACAACTAGCTACGATAATTAAAAGGCTGTGGAGCAGATCAGACATAGTCAAGTGAATATATCATTATTTTCGAGTATTTTTTCAGGTGTGTACTCTTGTGTATCAGACTGTAGCGAATTGCCTCTTTCAGCATCAATGACCAAGCAGCCTCCCCAGCTCAAAAGCCAGTCCCACGTGATGGTAACAGCGATGGACGGGGAATTCGGCGCTGTTAGGGGCTGGAAGGAGGGTTGTTTTCTTCCCGAGCTGTAAGCAATAGGGAATGGGAAGGGAAAAAAAAGAACGTGGGTATCGCGCATTCAAAAAACACAATTGGTTTTATTCCTGTAAGGAGCTGACTTTGAGTAGCGCTGGGTAAGTATTGCCATAAAACGGTGTTTGGGAATATTTATTTGGATGTGTGTGTGGATGTTTTGTTCTTGTTTGTGGCTTGTCCCTGAGTTTTCCTGGTTTGCACGGTCAGGAGGAGATTGTTTCGAGGTTGCATGAGGAAGCGTCCATGGAAATGAAATGCTACTTTCATACAAAATAATATTCAGCCTTTCTTTCTCCCACCTCCTCTTTCAGTAAGTGCTGCTCTCATCCTGATGAAGAGCGCACACAGGATCCCAGTTACTTACCTGCTGATGGACAGCTAAGAAATGCAGCACATATTGCACCTTGAAAGGTGAATTTATAGCCTGTTCACCAAGATGGAGTGAGGCAAAAAAAGGTTGAATCAACTTAAATAACAAATCAAAGGAAAATTCTGTCTCCCTGTCCAATAAACAGTAGAGGCTACGTTCATCGCATAATTTCATCATTACAAATGATTCTCCCAGCTCTATTTCTCTGGTTTCATTTCAAATGGCTGTTTGGGGATGTGTGTTTTCTGGAATTAGAGACACAAATTGAGAAGAGAGACTACTGTGGTCATGTGCTTTTCCTTAAAAAGGTCAAAAGTTCTATTTGTATCTATTTGGTTTCCTCTGGGTGGATATTTACCAAATCTCTGTGGGTTTCTTGAGAAATTTGTACATTGTGCATTTCTTGAGAAATTTTGAAAACTCCTTGCCTCAAGATAACACACTGCCTGCTTTTTTCAGTTGGAGAGCTTTTTTTCCCATACACTAGGAACTTACTGAAAAGTAATTCAAGGTTATTTCTGTCCATAGGAAATATTAGTCATTATTATAAAATTATAAGTCAGGCTATTTTGAGAGTGGCCCTTTCATGTTAGCAAAGTTATAAAGATGTACTGAAAATGAAAGTTCAGGGTAATATGCCAAGGAATCTGAAATAAGGCTGAAAAAAGAATTGAGTCTGGGATAGTGATTTCCTGCATTTATCTCCATGAACCTTCCAAAAATTACTTTGCTGCAAACTGCATTCTTTTGTTCCCAGTTTATGGATAAGTATGTGGTGAGGTTGTTTTTCCCGATTTAATACGGTGATGTATACTTCTCTGTCTTGTTTTTCAGGGTCTTACGAGTGCGGAATATGTGGGAAGAAATACAAGTATTACAACTGTTTCCAGACCCACGTGCGAGCGCATCGAGGTATTTCACTCCTCCTCAATTCTTTGGGGACCCTGGGGTAACGTTCAGGCTCAGGGGATATTTTCAGGAAGACATTGATGGTTGCTCTGCCGCTTCTTTGTTCGGCACTCGTTGTTTTTTCGGGTGGCCCATTCGCAGGGCAGACTTTGGGGCTGGCTCAGCTCCGTGGTTCTTTACTCCAGTGGTATTTTCTGCGGTCGGGAGCAGTTGTTGTTGTGTTGGGTGCAATATTTACTGCCCGGGTTCTCTGGGGCCATCGCTGTACATTGGGAGAGCTGCAAATCCAGAAGTTTCTCCTGGCAGATCCCCCCAGTGCAGGGCTGGGCATGTCCTGAAGTGTCCGCTGGGGCTTCTCATCCATCCCTGGTAGGTGGGGATGGGGGGACATCAGGTCAGATATGGGCATTGCTACACCACTGGATTTTTATGTTAAAATCAAGATGATGCTTGAACTCACCCCGTGCCCCTGCTGTCAGCTGAGGTCGCTTTCCAAATGTCCCGTTTGTCTGACGTATCCCGCGCTTGGTCAGGAGTGGCTTTTATTTGAATTTTCTGCAAGTCCGGCCAATTTGATGTCGCTTAATTGCAGAAGTGGGAAAGTTTTCCTTGGTGTTTTGTAGAATTAGCGTAGCTTGTCTAGTTTGGAGAAATACGTATCTGAAATAACAACAGGGACTTGAAACAAGCTCACGAGCCTCTCAGTGGCTTTATTTCCTTTCACCCGAGTTGAGCACTGAAGTCCGTATGTCAGATTTGCAGGACCATCTGCTTTAGCTCCTCAGGTGTAACCAGCGGTATCGGCGCTCGTGGTCTGCAATAAAAGGATTGACTGGGATGGCTGAAGGAGCATAAAGAAAACTCGTGAAGAGTCTGAAAATCCGGGAATAATGGAGGCTAATGCAATATTAAATTTTAAATATGTGAACTCTCAGAAGTCAGCAAGTGCACAGCGGAAAAGCGAACGTGCATCCTGAACTTCTCAGAGTTTTTCACAGTCTCTAATTGCACGGCTGCATATTTGTCATGTGCTATTTAACATCACAGAGCCGCTTCTGTATCCTTAGATACCTGCAGAATTGTTTTTCAAGGCTCGTATTCCTTCTAAATACCAACACAATTCTTAAAAGTTCTTTAAATGTAACTACGAAGTAGCTTCACTCTGCAGATTAAGAGAAAGAATCCATACAATAGTGAGCAGCAGTTATTTGCTGACATGCGGAACGCGTTACTGTTGCATCACAGCACTGCAATATTTTTGCAATAATAATTGCAGTATTTAGATCTGGGACAGGGATTGCTTTTATTTTACTTCTCTACCCCAAGCACTATGGAATCCTTAATTCAGCTGGAGTTTTAGAGCTGTTTTAGTGTAAGGTCACGTCCTGCTGTGTGATACAATTGATTTGTATTTATATATTTATTTACATTTTGATCATGAAATCACGCTACACTATATATTAAGAGGTCTGGATGCATCGACACACACGTATGATTGATAATCCATAGTTTTGTCATGAACTCAGGGGAGACATGACTTTACCTTTTGCTTCCAAAACCTTTTTAACGCGTAGCTACAGGAGATGGAAATTTTCAAAAATTTCAAATGTGGAAATTTATTGGTAATTTTCACATCAGTGATAGAGAAGCACGATTTCTTTATGTGAAACTTAGAAAATGCTGGTTTATATTGCTGTAAACTGACGCAGGTAGTAGTAACATTTAAAGTGCATTTGGATTGCCTTAAGACAATAAAAATCAAAATGAGATATTTATTCATGTACACTCCTCAACAAGAAACCAAACTGAAACTCAGTGCAACTCTTTAAATGTGATTCTCCCAGAAACAGAACCTGAGCTGGCAGTTAAAGCAGTTGGGAAATATACCTGTCTGCAGAGAAGTAACGTGCCATTGAACGTGCGTGTCATGTATCGTTAGGAAAAAAAAGGGATTATTTGGAGGAAAGCCCCGTGTGATGTTATGCAGTGAGAATCGTACACAGAACTGTACCAATAACACTGCTGGAAATAGCGTGAGAATGCAAGACTGGAAGGAATTTTTGCGAAAGATGCTTTTATTGCCACGCGTAAGGTTTCGTAGAAAGAAGTGGCTGGTATTGCAGCATCGTGCCGAACGTGAGATAACTTGGTGGAGACGCGCACGCTGAGGATGTGATCCTGCACTTTGCACCTTCTCCCCGTGTGTCTTCGGTCCATGGCTTGGATAAATCCTCGCGGTGCTGGCAACCCAGCTCCCCTTGGGCTGCTCCTCCTCGGAGCGCTGGAAATTGAGCTCCCTTGGCCTATTACGTGCAATTACCAGCTGCCAGAAACTCAGATCCTGAATCTTTTAATCATTTCTCTTTGGCTGGGTGAGGTGGGAGCCCTGTTGCGGTGGCAGGACCTGGCATTCCCTCTTTGCCTGATGCATTTTCCGAGCATCAGCCGTGGTTTCCCCGAGGTCTGGCCCACCCATCAGTCACATAACATCTGCCTTACCCTGAAACTTTGACTGATCCTGGCTAAACTCAGCATCAGAGTAGCTTAAGCAAACTCAGGGCCCTTTTTCTTCTCTTTAGGTGTTTTCTTCCAGGGCTTTTTGGGCATTCAAGCAGGAATATCTTGCTTTTTGTGCTTTGCTGAAGGATGCAGGCCTTCCCCTTGAGCAGCCCTCTGCTTTCTGCTCTCTTGTCAGCTCCTGGGTCACTCATGGTCCTTGGCCACACTGCAGGTTGGTCCTGCAGATGGGCAGAGCTGGCGATGCAGAAAATTGAGCCCATGGCAGAGCAGATAGTAACTGTTCATCTGGTTTGGACCTTTGGCGCACAACAACGGAAACATCTGTCTGGCCAGACGCTGTCATCGTTCAGTGACACAACTTCTGTCCCCAGAACGGGAGGTTTGGAGGTCCCACATTTGCTTTGCTTGGAACTGGGTTATTTCTAAGCTGGGTTTTGTACATCTCAGTGTGCAGCGTGGAGCTGGGAGCTCGCTGCTCTTGCACTCGGTCCTTACTCATCAGTTCCTTCTGTTACCCTGTGCAAAACCTAAATTTCTTCTCATCCTTTGAGTTGTTCAGCTCCACGTTAAGACTCTCACCTGGTGCCATCACGTTTTTCTTTGTAATGATCATTTTGGGGAGAAATTTCCTAGTTGTTTGGGGTTTTTTTATAGCTCCACGTACCTCTTCTCTAGATCTCCATGGTAAAGAAGCTGTGTTGGAGGTGACCTGTTCTCTAGGCTGATTTTTTTTCTCGTCTGCCTTCAGGAATGGGTGGTTTCTTATTGGAAAATGAGGCATTTTCTTAGTTTCTTGAGTCTTCCCTGTGGTGCTCGGTGTTGGCTGGAGAATTTCAGGGAGCAAGTGATCTCCTGGCGGTTCATGGGCATAAAGGGTTGAGGCAGTTCTCATTTGGGATGAGATGAAAGGCGCGGAAAGCCGAGATGCAGGCACGGGAAACCCCGCGCGAAAGGTTCTGCAGAGCGACAGAAACGTAGCTAAGAGATTTACTCACTGCATTCTATCGAGGAAGAAATGAAAAGGTTGCGTTCCTTCCCCTTCGCCTCCCCGAAACGCACAAATAAAATGAAAAAGAAACGCAACAAACCAACGGCTGATTAAAAAAGGGGTGTTGTGGAGCTGAAAGGCTCCTTTGTGAGCTGTTGTGTAGCCCCGCGGGATCGCGGCTCCGTCCTCACACGGAGCTGCTGGGGTTCGGCCCGAGCAGAAAAGCTGCACATTCCTGCTGGTGATGGAAGGTTCAGTCCCGGCCGTGGCGCTGACAAACGTTCCCGCTTCGCCTACGTGCAACCCAGGCCTTGAAATTGTGTTGCTTACAGGGCTTTTTGTTGAGCTGTGTGGGGTTTTTCAAGTCGTTAAAAGGTTTGGATTCCCTTCGAGAGTTCGTCAGCTAGAAAGTTTTGTTTTGTGCAGTTGGGTTGTATTTAAGCAACAAAAGGAGCAAAACGTCTGCATGTTTTGAGTCAGGAAAATGATTTCGCTTTTAGAGAACTCAAAAAAAAAAAAAAGGCTGAAAAATTATTTCACTTTTAGGCAACTCAAAGAAAAAAATGGCTGGAATTACTTTATTAGACTCTCAAAAACCTCTGGGCTGAGGCCAAGCAAGGGAGATTTTTACCCAAAGGAGAATTCTTCCGAAAGCAAATGAAAGAAAATAGCAAGGCTCACGTTTAACCCTCGCAGGATACATCGCCTCTGTTCTCATAATTGGTGGAAGTTCTCTGTTTCCAGATAAGCTTTTCTGGGCTGAATGATGATTTTGCTGGAGTTGTTTTTCGTTATTATTTATTTAGATTATTGAGTTGCTGCAGAGCGATCAGCTCTTGTTACCGTCTTGCTGGGATGTGCCAGCCGGGGGCTCATCTGCCATCGCAGATGCTGAATGAGCTGGAATAGGATTGTTTTATTCACACAAAGGTTCTGCTTTAACCAATTGTTCAAAAACTTCTCAAAGCTTTTAAAGTTTCGAATTAATATTTTCCAAGAATTTGGTTCTGCTGGATTCCAGAAATACGAAAAGGAAGATGACTCGTTCGAACTGCGAATGTGGAAAATGGCGTTTTTCCAAAGTGCGCATTTTTTGAGTCTGAGTTGGAGCGGTTCTGTGACTGAAATGATTTTGAGGTGAGAAGTTGAAAATTAATAGCGAAAAAAACATTGCCGAGGAGAGATGGTGTTTCTGAGCTGAAGATAGTTGGGTTTCATTTGTAGATTATCTGCTACTGAAAAACCGTAGGATTTTGGGGGGGTCCTTTGCCCTCTGTGCTGCATCCCAAGCTTCCATTTTTTACTGGGTACATTTCTCAATCTGCAGCAGATTTTTACAGATGCAGAAAATTCCTTGGGACACAGGAGTTAACTTGCTTGTTTTCCAGCCTTCCTGCCGACCTCCCTACTCTGACTTACTTTTGCAACTTTCTCAGAAATTGGTCTTTTGTTTTAAGGCTGTAATTACTTGGTCTCAGCCCAAATGTGATTTAGAGTGGGCTGTTAGGGGATTTTTACTTGGGGTTTTTTTTTTTTTAAATTCAGGAAGACTTTAGTCTGTCTTATGACTAAGAGTAACATTTCTTAACCCAGTTCAGAAATGGCTACTCCTCAAACCTTTGTGTGTTGCTTGGTAATCGTTAGATTTGACTAAAGTACTTTTTAAAGCTATTTAAATGACAGGAATGGCCTGGTGCATGCACAGTACATATCTTTTATGGTTTATTTATGCCGTTGTCTGGGAACGCCAGGCCAGCATTTTGCAGCGCTCCATTGTGCCACAGCTAGCTTTTTCCTTGAGTGATAGGTGGTAATTCAAACAAATAGCAGCTGTGGAAAAATGCAGGGTTTGACTGGCGAGGTTTTGCATATGATACTGAGGGTTTCTGATCTGGCCCCTCAGTTTATGAAGTTGTGCCAAATTAATATCATCGCCTGGAAAAAAAAAAAGCCATTTCATCAGGCAGGTTAAGCAAGTAGAAATGTACAAATTCACAAACCCACAATCTTTTGTTTTTATTATTTTTAAGAAATCAGGAAATGAAATGCAAACACTGCTCATTACTTGAGGTTGCAAATTTTAAATTCAAAAACGCTGTGACATTCTGCAGCTGTGGTTTTCAGAGCAACGCGAGCATGATTCCAAGAGACATACGGAATATTTTGAAATGTAGTTATGTTATTAGATAATGTGACACAGAGTATATGCAATTTAGGATGAATATTAAACGCTTCAAAATGGCTTGGAAACCCTATTCATTTATGATCCTCGACTTGCAACGTTGGGTTTTCCAGCTTGTAGCTTTGCCCGCTGCGTTCATTTAGGGCTTGAATGTGATCTTTGCTGGGTGCTTCTTGCGTGGTACAGTGCAGAGAGCTTTCCCTCCATCTTTCCGGATGTGCCTTCAGTAAAAAGAGGGCAGAGCAGCCCTGGGGGGACTCTGGTGCCCGTCTCTTGGAGGCTTTGCCATCGCTGTCTGAGGGGAGCCAGGCAGAGGAGCGGGCTGTGCCGTCTCCCACGGGGGCTGAGCTGGTTGCACTGTGCACTGTTCGCTTTCCTGGGTTGACAGCACTTGCACGGGGATTAAGCACATGAGCGATTTCAACAAACCTTCAGCAGAAATGACGAAACTCGTCGTCACGAGCTCCATTGGTGACAGCGGGACTGTTGGGATGTGTCAGTCCGGTCTGTGCGCGCCTCAGCAGCACCTGGGGCCCGAGGCGAGAGGACGTGGTGCAGGGGAGAGCAGGGGATGGTGGCTCCAAAACCTTCCTGGGGCTCCGTGAAGCTCCTCAGAGCCCTGTGTGCAGGGCTGGGGTAGGGGCATCGCTTCTAGCCGTCCCGTTTCAAATCCCGGCCCTTGTGACAGCGTGGACAACAAGAGCCCCAGGTTTGGAGGCTCTTGTCACAGAATCACAGAACAGTTTGGGTTGAAGGGCCCTTCCCAGCTCCCCCAGTGCCCCCCCTGCCATGACAGGGACATCTTCACCAGCTCAGGTTGCTCAGAGCCCCGTCCAGCCTGGCCTGGGATGTCTCCAGGGATGGTTCATCCACCACCTCTCTGCCCAACCTGGGCCAGGCTCTCACCACCCCCATTTTTTACCCTCATATTTTTTTACCCTCATGTTTTAATTCTTCCAGAGGACTGCGAGGTGGCCCAGTTTGGCCCCACAGCGCCGCTGGCCTTTCACAGTGCGCTCCATGGGCAGCTCCTGCCCGAGGGCCCGTGCGTTCGCAGGGGCAGCGGCTCCTGGAGCTGCTCTTGTCCGGGCCTCGCAGCCCGCGGTGGCGGGGGCTGTGGTGAAGAGCTCGGCCGGGGCGCACGGTCGGCCGTCAGATCTAAGTGCAGCTCTTTCTCTTTGCAGACACTGAAGCTGCCTCAGGTGAAGGAGCCTCACAAGGCAGTAAGTACTCCTGTGGGTGCGCAAGGGGGGACCGGGGCCCGGCGTGCGTGAGCACCGCGGGTGTTGCGGTGCGCAGGGCCCGGTGCGGGCGCTCTCCCCGGGGACACGGCCAGACCTGCTGCCCGCGGCGCCCCCCGCGCTGCTGCGGCCCTAGCGCCGCGGGCTGTGGCGGGCGGGGAGCGGGGATGG
>VWYH01009239.1:45438-62406 GCA_013399365.1 Pampusana beccarii
TTGGAAGGGACCTCGAAAGCTCATCCAGTGCAATCCCCCGGAGCAGGAACACCCAGATGAGGTTACACAGAAGGTGTCCAGGCGGGTTTGAATGGCTGCACAGAAGGAGACTCCACAACCTCCCTGGGCAGCCTGGGCCAGGCTCTGGCACCCTCACCATGAAGAAGTTTCTTCTCATATTTAAGTGGAACCTCCTGTGTTCCAGTTTGTACGCATTGCCCCTTGTCCTGTCACTGGTTGTCACCGAGAAGAGCCTGGCTCCATCCTCCTGACACTCACCCTTTACATATTTATAAACATGAATGAGGTCACCCCTCAGTCTCCTCTTCTCCAAGCTAAAGAGACCCGACTGCCTCAGCCTTTCCTTGGAGGTTTTACAAGACCAGCCTGGATAAAGTCCCAAATAACCAAGTCTGAGCTCAGAGCAGACCCTGCTTTGAGCAGGTCAGAGCAGAGACCTCCTGAGGTCTCTGCAAACCCAGGCTTTGCTAGGATCATGTTAGGTGAGAGCCAAAGGTTGTGTTGCAAAGGTAAGTTACCCACCTTGGTGGTTACAGACAGCAGCTTAGGATCACCCAACTTACCCTGGGTGGATATAAAGATGTTAGATAAAAGAAAAATAATAATTAAAAAGTGCAATCATGCCACCTTCTTTGAACTGCTGTTTTTTCCAGCCCACATTGTGACAGGTGGAGAGTTGGGGTCAGCATAGGGGAGTCTGGGCTTTCTGTCTGCAGAAGGAAGCAGAACCGACTTTTCTGCAGGTGGGGGATGAAGATCCTGAGCCCTGAGCTGAAACATCTCGGTAGCAAACAGCCATCAGACAGTCTGTACCCACTCCTGTGCTCAGTGGAGGGCAGAGAGGCTCTGCAGCTGGGCCCTTTCTCTCTCCATTGACCCAGTGACATGTGGTGTCCAGCTCCAGGCAGGGACACTCCTTTCCAGGCTCCTGTCACCTCCCTTGTTGTCTCATTTTCAGTAGGTGCTCTGCTGCCCATTGGTATTTTATTCATCCTGAGTCTTTCCAGGCTCATCTCCTGGCCTCCTTGCTCTGAATGATAGCCCTGGGCCCTACTGTGTTCTGGGCTAGACTCTGTGCACCTGGACTCGTTATTTGGTATTTGACGTAGTATGCTTTTTGCCAGCGCTTGGGAACCACCTTGGGCAAAGAGATACGTCTTTCTGTATCTTTCTGTAGCTTTTCCTCTTCTTACCTGTCACTGAAATTGTTTTGGTTGAGAAAGACAGGGCAGAGTGAGGTATAGAGAGTAAGAGGGGAAAAAACCATGGGGGTTCAGGCCTCAGCTGCGTGGGCAAACCCTGTGATGTTTGAGCCGTAGAAGGATTTCTGTCGGTATAAGTGGCACTTCTGTGTTGGCTGGATCTTGGGGAGGGGAGAATGGAAGGTCATGGGCAGAAGACGGCTCTGGGAGAGGACAGTGACAAACAGCTGCTCCCTGCACCGGGCTCAGAGGAGCTGCCGCGGTGGAGATGGAGTCGGGAGCAGTGAGAGGGGCAGGGGCATCTTCATGCAGGGCTGTACAAGACTGGCCCCCTCCCCAGAGCAGGCATTGCTGAAGCCCCTTTTTACCTGCCACACTCATTGCTATCCCGAAATAGTCTCGTCTACCTGAAAGAGCTGGAGGCAAGACCACGGCACCGGAGAAGGGAAGCAGTGATGGGCTGGGGATGGGGATGCAGATCCGCTGCAGCCATCCCCACCGATGGAACAACAGGCTGTGCCTGTCACCTGTCCCACAGAGCGGCCGTGGAACTGCGCAAACGGTGCTGCTGTTCCTAAGTGCAGATGGTTGTAATTTCCTGACAAAGTCACCTTCCTCTTCCCCTCCGTGCCGCTGCAGTGAAATAGTTCAGCTGTCTTCTTTCCTCCCCGTGCCTTCCCCTCTGGGGCTGGATGAAATCCCTGGCCTACCCTGGTTGCCTCTGCATTGCTCTTCTCCTTTTTCCACTCAATGGCTCTCTTGTTTCCTTGTCAGTCTGTTTGTTCCTCATATATTTTAGGAATTTTTTATTTATCTTTCCTTTCCTGCTATTTTTGTTTTGCCTGCTGCTCCACTGCTATTCCTCTGTGACCCGATTTGGCTGTTTACACCCTTTCTATTACAGACGTCTGTATTGTTCGAATCTTCCTCTGCTATTTTGGTCTCATCGGGAACCTCTAGATTCACGGGCTCTGCAGGCATGGTTTGCTTCCTTCTTCCAAAATTTCTCAGTATTTAAGGGATACAGCAAGATCTTGTTTTCCCTCACGTGCCTCTCTCTAGGGCACAGGTTGTGTCCATCCCAACCTGGTGTGGATGAGGAACTCCCTTGACCAGCCATGGGTCTTTGGCGTTAGTTCGGATAACTAGAACTGCAGGTTTTTACAAGCTGTTCAAGTTTTCTCCATGGTGAATTTTTAGGGGCAGGTGTAGCTCGCAGCCACAGCGGGCACCAGAAGAGTTTTGGTGAAGGAGATGTTGTGTGTCAAGCAGGGAGACACCTCGGGTGCCGGCTCTGCAGGGCACACCAAGGGCACCTTGGCTTGGTCGCAGGAGTAATCCAGCGTTGGTGACAGTTACCTGCGTTGTGCTCCGAAGACATCCCGAGAGCCACGAGTCGTCTTTGTTCCTGGGTGGCAAAGTTTTCATCTCACCATTCTGGGTCTGAGAGCAGGTTGTGCTTGGCCTGTCGGGAGGGTGAGTTGCTGATGTGGTGGGCGATGCTGTGTTGCCTTCAGGTCCGAAGGGTCGACTGCAGGAAGGGCTGGCCCGGCCTTTTTTCCTGGGAAGAAAGAAGCCATGGGGCAAGCTGGGATGCAGCTGTGCCCAGTTGTTTGTTTGCTGCTTGCTTTGAAGAGGAGACAGTGGTGTTTAGACTTTCCAGCTGGGAAGGCACTTTGAAGACTCCCTTGAGGAAAAACTGTTGCACTTTGGTGGTTATTTTCATCCTTTGGGGTTTTTAGTCTATAGATTGTGTCTTTGGGACTGCCTTTTAGTTTGGACCCATTCTCGAAGGGACACAGATGTGTGGTATTGAGCAGAGGATGTGCTCATTGAGACATAGTTGCATGGCTTTGGGAGTTACTTTTCTAGCCTTGGCTTAGGGTCCAAGACCAGAATTCCCACATGTAGAGAGAAGAAAACAATGCAACCCACAGTGCTAATGTGTTAATAAAGAGGCTTGTCTGACTGCTCCCAACTTGGACAGGCAGGGAGGAGAAAGGGAGGAGAGACATTTGAAAGAAACTTTCTATTTGATATTTTTTCCTAGGCAAGGGTGGCCAGTTTGCCATGTGGGTCCCTGAGTCTGTCGGGCTTTTCCGAGATGCTCGTACACCTCTGTGCTTTGCTCCAGACTTTTGGAAGTCTTTGGGAAGAAAGTGTTTGCGCTAGATCTGGGCTGTCATTCTCCATGGAAATTCCAGTCATGTTTAGGAGAGTTACAACCTTTGTAAAAACAATCTCCCTCCTGCAGCTTGCATACCACAGGAAATTCTTGGCAACCTGACAGCAAAATAAACCCATGGGCAAGCAGGGGTCCACAGGGTCGGTGGGGACAGTGTGCCAGGGACATGGCTTTGGGAAACATCACCTCAGATCTGACCAGGTCTTTGCACTCTGCTGGGTCATAGAATCGTAGGATCATTTTGTTTGGAAGAGTCTCTTAAGATGATCAAGTGCAACCATAACCCACCCCTGGCACTGCCCCATGTCCTGAGAACCTCATCTCCGTCTGTCCAACCCCTCCAGGGATGGTGACTCCAGCACTGCCCTGGGCAGCCTGTTCCAATGCCCCACAGCCCTTTGGGGAAGAAATTGTTCCCAGATCCAACCTCAACCTCCCCTGGCACAACTTGAGGCTGTTTCCTCTTGTCCTATTACTTGGGAGAAGACACCAACCCCCTCCATGCTCCAGCCTCATGGAGCAGGTTGGGTTCAGTGCACGTGTCGCAGTTTGGGGACACTAGTTTTCAGAGCTGGGCTGGCAGCAGCGCTGGGTCAGCAGCCCTGCCCATGGCAGTGCCTCACCTGGGAGCTGCCGTTGGGTTAGGAGGAAGCCCCCAGGTGGTCTCCAGGCTGGCAGGTTGGTTAGGGCTCGTCCCCAGGAGGCAGAGGGGACAGATGAACTTCCACCAGCACAGTCCCGGTCTCCAGAGCGTGGCAGCCTTCGCTGGTTCCAGATGTGTCTCTCTGCTACAGGTTATGGATTGTAATATTCAGGCCGTTGGATT
This sequence comes from Pampusana beccarii, assembly GCA_013399365.1. Classification (NCBI taxonomy): domain Eukaryota; kingdom Metazoa; phylum Chordata; class Aves; order Columbiformes; family Columbidae; genus Pampusana; species Pampusana beccarii. Next base: position 49,673 of record VWYH01009239.1, read on the forward strand.
TTGCTATTATTATTATTTTCTGTAGGAAAGTGAAACTTACGTACGAGAACATCTCCAAAATAACCTTGAGCTTGCAGAGCTGACAGTTAAACTGTGAGTTTTATGGTAGCCCGTGAAGCCTTAATTCATCTGGGCACATGTAAGCACTCGCATGTCACTGTTGCTTTTTCTGATTGTGTCTCTACCTTTCTGAACCAGCCTAGGACAGAATTAACATTGCTCTGGCAACTGTCAGTGTGGCACGTGCCTAATTACGACTTCCCAGTGGTCTTTTAATACCTGTTTTCAAAATACCAGACGTTAGCAAATACACCGAATAGCGCTACCAGTCCCTGGTGCTTCTGAGCCTTTTCCTGGATGGCCCTCGGGTGACTTCACTGAGGAGTTTGCTGTTCTGCAGGATGGAGAGAAAGTCACTTGGCAGCGGCCACCAGCGGGCGAGTGGCGAAGGAAGAGAGCGCGAGTCGCTGGCGCAGCCCAGTCCGTGTCTGCACAGCCTCGCGCTGTTCGCTTGTATTTCTGTGCCCTGGGAAAGAAAGCAGAACAGCAAATGTGCAGAGAAACGGGAGGGGAAGAGTTACTGAAAGCTGAAGGTTTCTTGAAGTATAGCTGGTGTATTAACTTCACCTATATCTGGTGAGCTCCTCAGGGGAGAAGTCCTGAGCCTGACGAACAATGCTGATTAGTATTGTGGGGAAGAGTCTTACCATTCCTGGAATCTTTAAATAAAATACTGTTAAAAGGGGGAAGAATCAGGAAGAGGTGATTTTGGAGCCTTGAATTCATCTCCAGTGTGTCAGCCAGCTTGGCTGAGTTCAGCGGAGCTGCTGACAGGTGGTTTGCTCTTTTTTTTTTTTTTGCCCTAGTTACAATTTTTTTGAGGATCGTGACAAGCAAGTTGTAATTTAAGAGCAGGTAGTGCCCATGAGTGTGAAGGTTGCTCCGTTACACTGTTTGCATCCCACCAGCCAGTTATTCTGGGGGGTTCAGGAAAACAACAGTTCCACTAAACAACCCAGTTCAAATGCCCCAGTGGCTTTCATTCCGAGCGGTTTTGCAGTTTGTTACTATGGCAATTCCGTGACTTTTGCCGGAGGTTGGAAAACCACTAGTGGTTGTTTTATGGTAGATCCCATTCTTTCTATCTCCTTCTCCTGCTTTTGTGTCATCTGCAGCGCCAAACTATCCCTCAAAACAGACTGAGAAATGGATGGACAGCAGACTCCTCTCGAGTGGCCGGTTGCTGTAGTACAGACCCAAACCATACTGCACTCTACAATAATAATATAAAATGCCAGGAAGCGTTTGGACAAGGCTCCGGTTCTACCACTACAATCTAGGGAAGGAAAAGCCTGTTGACACATGTTCCATAGTCACATAGGAGTAAATACCACAGGAGGCAAGGATGCCCAGTATCTCCTGCAGTGTCATGGAGTTAAAAATAACTGCTTTTAAGGAGAGATACCTTATAATAAAAGCAGTACCGACATGACCCTCAGAGGAGAAATTCCAGTCCCAGCTCTGTACGTGATGAAACTGGCAGGACAACCCGGTATCTCTCAGTTTTTGTGTTATAGGCTCAATGCCATTGCCATCCCTGGCTCAAAGCCTGACCCAAAGCTTGGGCTTTGCCATAGCAGGCAAGGGAACAGGCTGCCCAGGGCAGTGGTGGAGTCCCCATCCCTGGAGGGGTTTAAAAGGCGTTTAGATGAGGTTCTTAGGGACATGGGTTAGTGCTAGAGTTGGGTTATGGTTGGACTCGATGATCCTGAGGGTCTCTTCTATGATCCGATAGCCCAGGGAGCAGCACATGCTGTGGTTCAGCAGGGCCGGGGCCGTTCCCAGCCTGCTCAGCCCCGCCGTGCTGAAGCTCCCGCACTCTGCACAGTTGTTTCATGGGTGCCGTGTGATGCCCAAGTCATTTCTCTTTGCCAGATCTTCTGTCCCTCTTATCAAGTACCTCAATGTAGGGAAGCATTTATGCCTCAATGCAAGACCTACTTTAATTCGTGATCGTATCCCAACTCCTCATAACTAGCTGGAATTCTTATCAGCCTGATGATGGGTCACATTTTTGAAAATTAAATATTAACTGTGCTGTCATCTCTGAGCTGTATTTCCTCCTTCCCCATTCACAGTAGTATCTTACTTGCTTATCGTGTGCTAGATTGTGTCTGGATGCTGGACTAAGATATGCTGTTTGGTGTGGGGACACACACTGACTTTCATCTGGAGCTGAAGATGTTGTAGGCTGTAAACTGAACATTTTTCTTTGCAGTTTCTTAGTCAAATGCATCCAAGCCCATCACCAGCGCACAGGACAGCATCCACGAGCAGTGTGTGTCCCCACCGTGTGACATCATTTAGTTACAAGGCGAAAAAGAAGAAAATGGAATACACAGTAAATATTTCATAACCCCATAAATTAAAAAAAAAATGATTGGCTTCAAATTTTAAAAACATATTTCCCTTTGGGTTCTGACTAAGCGTGAGAAAGTTCAGCCTAAGAGGGAATTTAGTTGAAAAAGCAGTGAAAGGTTAGAAGCGAGGCTGTGGGCTGGAATCTGCCTTGCAGTTCGCTGTGCAGGCGCAGCACTGATGCCTTGCATGTGCAAAAAGAGTCTGAGGGTTGTGAATTGAAACCATGAAATGAACATATTCGAAATGAAGGTTTTACTGCCCAAACCGTACGCATATGTGGTGATTGTAGTGTTCTGATGGAAAGGTATGTGAGTTGGTTTGCTGGTGTTAATTTAAGGTTAAGGAAGAAGCTTTAGCATCTCTATTTCTTGATTAATTTTCAATCTTCAAGTTTACAACCTTAATGTTTCCTTAAAGTAAATTTTAGCTTTTGATTTCCTTTTATTTTTGGGGGAGTAACAGAGCAAAAAATGGGAAATTCTGCTGTTGTGCTTGGTAAAACTCACTAATGTCTTGCACAACTAAAAGCCTAATGCCAACGATGTGTGTGTGTGCACACCCACGTACACGTGCTGAAGTGAACGATCAGTCATTTACAACTTTGTGATTAATTTTTGCAGTGTTCTTAGTTAATAATTCTCCCACTTCCTGGGGAGAGCTATAAAAATGGATTTTATTTTTCTAATGTGTTTGCATTTTAAGTAGGTAAAGTCCCTTTAGATTCCCATTTGTCTAACAAGTAGATGAATATGTTCATCTTCAAATTTAAATGACCACTGGGCTGAGACCAAGAATGATAAATTTCGGTGCAGGAGGACATTAAGAAAATAATATGGAACTTAGTTCTGGGAGCTACAAAATGTTGACTTTAAGGCCTGAGATGTGTTCCTTCAGTGCTTCAGTTGTTGCCTTTCACAAAAGTGTATTTCTTTGCAACTCTGGGGCCGAGGTTATTTGTTCTCCCCTGGAACAAGACGTTTTCGGCACAGGTAACACAGGTTACTCCTGTCTTGCTCTTAGATTCTCCTTCTCTGAGCACATTGCAGGACTGGAGTGGGAGTTTCTCACTGCAGTTTCTCAGGTTTTCTGTAACACGGGAGATCCATTTCCCTTTACCTTTCTTTTATTCTTTGTTCTAGTTTTGATCCAGTGCCTTCACATCACAGCACCAATGTAATTTTTGAGGCTGGGTGAAACAGGTAACCATTCCTGCACCTGGTTTTAACAGGGTAAAATTTGAAGTTGCTCTTCTGACGTACTGGTTACGGTGTGGTTCTTTTCGGCTGTTCTCAGTTCAGGTGTGCTGTTGGGTGTCTTGCCCTGTGGCCGTGTAGGGTGTGCTCAGGCCCATGGCACACGGGCATTCGTGCTGGAGGATTTGACGTTCGTGCAAGTCCTGCGGTCCCACAGCTCTGGAGAGGTTGCTCTGTCTGTAGTTTTAATGTAAGGTTTTAGAAAAGGAGTCTTTCACGGTGACTGTAAATCTGCGATCTTCACGTTCTTTCTAAGTTGGAGAGACACAGCTTGGATGGATGGATGGGTGGATGGATGGATGGATGGATGGATGGATGGGGAATTGGCTGGATGGTCGCACTCAGAGAGTTGTGGTCCATGTCTCGCTGTCCAAGTGGAGACCAGTGATGAGTGGCGTTCTTCAGGGGCTGGCACTGGGACCAGTGCTGTTTAACATCTTTGTTGGCACTGTGTACAGTGGAACTGAGTGCAGCCTTAGCAGGTTTGCCGGTGTCACCAAGCTGTGTGGTGTGGTTGACACGCTGGAGGGAAGGCATCCATCCAGAGGGACCGCGACAGGCTTGAGGTGTGGGCCCGTGCAAACTTCATGGAGTTCAACAAGGCCGAGTGCAAGGTCCTGCACATGGATCAGGGCAACCCCAAGCACAAATACAGGCTGGGCAGAGAATGGGTTGAGAGCAGCCCTGAGGAGAAGGGCTTGAGGGTGTTGGTTGCTGAGAAGTTCAACATGAGCCAGCAACGTGCACCTGCAGCTCAGAAACCACCGGTGTCCTGGGCTGCACCCCCAGCCCCGTGGGCAGCAGGTTTGGAGGGGATTGTCCCCTCTGCCCCGCTCTGTGAGCCCCCCCTACAGGGCTGGTCCAGCTCTGGGCCCTCAGCACAGGACACACATGGACCTGCTGGAGAGGGGCAGAGGAGCCCCAGAAATGATCCAAGGCTGGACCAGCTCTGCTGGGAGGACAGGCTGAGAGAGCTGGGGTGTTCAGCTGAGAAGAGAAGCTCTGGGAGACCTTAGTGCGGCCTTTCCAGACTTAAAAGGGGCTGATAAGAAAGATGGGGACAGACTTCTGAGCAGGGCCTGTTGTGATAGGACAAGGGGTGATGGTTTTAAACTGGAAGAGAGGAGATTTAGATTAGATATAGGGAAGAAATTCTTCCCTTGAGGGTGACGAGGCACTGGAACAGGTTGCCCACAGAAGTTCTGAATGCCTCATCCCTGGAAGGGTTCAAGGCCACAACCATTCTATGCTTCTATGATCTTATATAGAAAATTGCTAATATACCCATAAAAGTTAAATTTCTCCCCTTTTCCCAGATACTGACCAGGTAGACCGTGTTTATAAAAAGCTGGATGTTAATGCTTTGCAACAGATCTCTTGCAGAGTTCCTAGGCAGCAAAAGTGATGGAGAAACATGTTTATTCTAATAAAAAAGGGTACGAATTGTAGTAATCCCAAACTGTTCCAGTCATCCATCAGTTTGTCATTTGCTGGGAGAGCTTTATTGAAGATAGAAATACACCCCTCCACTGTTCATTGAGATGCAATACACTTTCCATCTTCCAGCATGGTTGGAATTTAGCAAGAGAAAAGGTGTTCGGACAGCATTAATTATTCCAAATTGTTCTTTCAACCTGAACCTGTGTCTGCCGAGTTGCCTGTTGGCATTTCAACAATAAACCTGAATAGCACACGAAAAAACAAAACGATTTTAGGGTTTTTTAAAATTTATTGGAAACTATATTCCAATCATTTGTAAGCCAAGAAAACGATCAAGAAGACGCAGCAGTTGAATAATCCAGCTGGCCTCACCGCACTTCTCGGCTTTTTCACTTCTAAGGATCTTTATAACCAGGAAAGGCAGAGCAATACAGGGGTTTCCTTCGTAAGATTTCTTCCTTTCAACCTAAGCAAAAGGGTTAGAGGTCTTGATTATCTTGGCTGATTGTAGAGGGGAAGGTTCTGCATCCTTCCTAATATATTTTAATTTTAGTTTGTTCTTTACGAAGGTTTATGGATACAGGATCCGTAACAGTGCCACTCAGTCGTGTAACTATCACTTTTTTATTTCCATTTGGTTATAGTCCTGTGAATTCCCATCTGGAAACGGGACAAAATTTCTAGTCAAGGACAAATGAGTAGGAGAAAGTCAAGATGATATTTGCTTTTCCTTTATGAAACTCTCAGGTCTACATCATTTAATCTAAACGGTTCTGATAAGTAGTGTGTATTCCCAGCCAAACCATTTTGATCCCAAAAGGAAGTTAAAATAACCTTAATTGTGTGTTGTGTGTGACTCCACATAGGCTGAATTGAGTTTTTTACTTATGATGGGAGATTCAGCATCCTTATTGATATAAAACATGCATCTTCCTGCATCAACAAGTGAAGTATATACCAGTAAACCATTTTTTTTTTTAATTATGCGAGGTTGAAGCTTTTCATTGTCAAATTGCTGGTAGTAGCACCTTAACACACTCTTTTCAACTCCTTTTTATCTTACACTTAGTTACAATTTGAATAAAAAAGAATCCAACACTTCCTTGAAATGACACCAGAATGAAGAAATAGGAAACTAGACCTGCTGGCTTTAATTATTTTGTCTGATCTGTCTGAATTTTCTCATGGAGTCTGAATGTCCTGGTTCGTTATGCTGATTTTTGGGATTCTCATAAAACACCAAAAAATTTTCACTTTAAATTGCTGATATTTGCTGTCTATTTGGATTCAACTTTAGCATAGTTTTAACTATGGGAGAAAGAAATTCATTGATTTGTAACATTCTGAGAGCACCTGGGAAGTATTTTCTGTGCCAGCATTCAGTGAGTAGTACTCAAAACACCTTTTCCCCAAAAGTTTTTTAAAAAAAAATGTATGTGACCATCAGAATATTAGGAAAAAGCGGGCTGTCTTTCAGAAATTAATTCAGGATATTCCCCTGGTATGGAAGTTCCTGCCAGTCTGGCCTCAGATTTCCAGACCTGCAGGGATTCCTTCCAACCCCAGATGGTCTGCACGTCAATCTCCATCGTGCTGATCTATCCAGCTGAGACGTGGTTTGGATCGAGTGTCACAGAATTCCTAGAATTCACTGGTCGCCTGCTTGAACGCAGCTTAAAAAATGCTGTAGGGAGTCAGGCCTGTAGCTACTGGATGCATCTGCTCCAGTTCTTTTTTAGAGCTGGGCCTAAGCTCTAAGATGCGTCAGGGAGAGACGGGACACAAGCCCGTGGCTCCGTGCTTCTCACTTGTCACGTAGCATCTTGACAGCTTGAAGGTCTTGCGCTATTTTTTGGTCGTTTCAAGGGATTTGGCCCCTCTGCATGAGGTTTTGGGATTGCCTTTTTCTTGACTTGGAGCCTCCTTTGCCCAGTGCGGGAAGCACCGTGTTAGGTAAAGGCAGCGTGTGCCTAAATGTCTCCCGTGTTTCTGATAGAGGCCAAAGGTTTGTGGGAAGGAAGCAAATGGTCGTGAAATGAGTGATCTGGAATAGTTTGCCCACAGGGACAGTTTCTTCCTAACCCCCACTTAGGAGCTGGCTTGTGCCTTTGCGTGTGAGGGTTTCTGTCCTTTCCAAATTTCTGGATTTTATTATTCTTTAATCCTTACTAATGTAACGCTGGATACTTTAATCCTCTTAAGGAGTTGCTGCTGACTTTGGGCTCAGTCCTGCTCCCTTTTCAAGGAATTTTGCCATTAGACACCTGATGTAGATTGAAACTGATTTTACTGGCAACTCTCTACTTGGCTGTAAAACCTGGTTGTAAAGCTCGTAATTTCTGCGAGAACGCAGTTTGAACGCGGAGTAGCTGGAGTTGTACAGGCAGTAAACTCTGTCTGCAAACTTCCATCCTACCTCTGCCAGCCCAGCGCGGAGAAGGAAACCCCTAAAGATGCCAAAGGGTCAGGTCAAAGGAATTGTCCGTGAACCTGCGTGGGGAATATCCCGCTAGCTTAGGAAACCATCCATGTGTTCCTTTCCCTCCAGGTGCCCCTCTGGCTGCTGAAAGGGAGAAGAAGCCTCTCTCCAGAGCTGTCTTTGTGCTGCCCCGGGTGGAAGCCACAGAAGCAAGTGAGGGTCCCAGTTTTTGGTTTTTTTTCTCTGTTCTGTTGTAAGGAAGCAGGAGCTGCACTTTGGTTTTCCTGGGAAGGCTGCTCCGGTAGTCTGTGCGCTGAACACGGCTCAGAAGGGTGTTTCCCAGTGATACATATCTCAGAAAATGCCAGCCTTTCCTCTTTCTTTGTATCGGGTGGTTTAGTCACGTTGGCTTTGACTTTTCCTGGAGTGCTCATGGTTCCTTTCAGTGAGGCCGACATCCCAGGAAAGGTGATGCCAGTCACCAGCTCCAGCGCTCTGTGCTTATCACCAGCAGGACTGGTAAGAACTCCAGCATCCACCAGCAGATTTCCAGGAAACGGTTGCGGAATATGAAAGCGTCAGAGCATCTCATGGACTGTCCTGCGATCCGCTGGCCGTGGCTGGAGGGATGGTGCTGATTCTTCCTTGTCACATAAGCCTCACTCCGAAAGACTGTTTGGGGGGAGAAACATCACAGCCTGAAATAGAGAGATGACAGATAAATGTATTGCAGTGAACTTACCTTTCAGAAATCCAACTGTCTTCTGCTTTCAGAGATGCTGCTGGGCTTTATGAACTGATTGGGAAGTGTTGTTTCCCGAGGTGAGCCAGGAATGTGGAATTCCTGGAGTTTGGTTCTTCCTTTAGCGTTCTCAAACCTGGTATAAAGGTGCCACGCTGGCCATGGAGCAGGACAAGTAGTGCTGTCCAGACTGCCCTCTTATTTTTTTAAATTTTGCTGCTTTTTTTCTTGAGTGGGACCTGGAATGCTGCTGGATTTTAGGAATAATTCATCAGGCCGTTGGAATCTATTTACATTTAGCAGTTTTGCCCTTCCGCATTTGGAGGCTGTCCCTACTGGACAGCTATTTCTGCCGTGCTCTCTAAGAATAGGATCACTTAGTATTCGAGAGCATTTGCAAAGTGCCGAGTTGCTGCGAGAGCTCCTCCATCGAGTGGCTTTTGTGGCTTCTTCCATTTGAAAGGTCAGTATGAATTCCGGATCAGGGGAAGGCTGTTCTTCACCTTGGAAAAGTCCTTAAGAAGCTCCCACAGCCCACTGTGTAGAGACCACATCACTCCGTACCCTTCTGTCCGCCTTGCAGGGATGTCATCTGGATGATGGACGTAACCATTGCCATTTGGGTTTCTGTGATGCTGCGCAGAGCTCTTTGAGCCCGGTGGGAACTGGTTTGTACATAGTTTTTGTGGTCTTAGATTCCTGCGCTTCCAAGGGTGGGTTAAGTGATCTGGTTTTTTAGCTTGTGATAAGGAAATACTGACATTTCAACGCATTTCTGATTGCTATAGTTCCCTTCCTGGGTTTCTAAAGCAAAATCCACTGAGGACCTGGACCAAGTGGCCTGAGGAAAGAAGCTGCTGCTTCTGCCTGCTGCTGTTGGGCATGTGTTCTCTGCCCTCCCTCTTTCCTGCTAAAATGAAACATGCGCTTTCTTCTCTGCTGAATATTTGAAGCAAAACAACAAAAGATATCTCAAAATATTTAATTTCTGGGAAGAAAGGTGTGCTGGCTGGTCACCCCTCAGGCAGGGGATTTCAGCAGCTACGAGTCATTGCTGAACAGGGACCGCAGGACAGGAGCTGCAGCAGCAGCCCCGGACACGTTCCCCATCATTTACTGGATGTGCAGTTGCAAGCAGAGTGGTCAAAAATGCTTTCAGATCCCATGGAGTTATTTCTTGGAGTGCTTGAAAAACCTGCCTGTTTGCCATCTCAGTATGTCCATCCTTTATATCTGAGGAACTGCCTTGTGTCCAGGCTGTTCCTTGCCTTTTTTTCTAGTAAGATGTGATGCTCTATCTTGATTCACAAGATTAAACGTGAGCAGACTGTAAGGCCGTTGCTCCTTAGACCTCTTTCTGGAGTCACAGCTCCCCTTGGAAAGACTCATGAGCATGAAGGAGGAATGCTGTTTGCTGGAGTTTGGTTTTGAACTAGCTGCCTCTTAAGCATTTTGAAACTCTAAATTCACAGCAGTGTAACATGGCGATTGCTCAGCTTGCAGCAAGGATGTGTTCTGCAGGACTGTTGCCTGAATAGTGGTAAGAGACAGCACTGAACCCCCGTGCTAGTTAGTGGGCTAATTAGCATCTTTCCCTGTATTTTTCCCGAAGTCCTAATAGTGCAGTGTTGGTATCTTTTTGCTTTTCGTGGAGCTGCACTGCATTAATGCCTTCCTGGGGATGGGAGAGAGCAGATTTGCTGGAGCAGCACTAGTTTGGCTGCGTCTGGTACCATCTCTGCAGAGGTTTGGGGATGGGGTGCAGGGGGGGCTGCCAGGTACCCCTGGGCACTGGGAGGTCCCTGTAGCCCTTCCCAGTGAATGCTGTGTTGTTATTATACATACACTGGGTAAAATGCCCCAGCTGGAGAGCAAGTTTCTTGCTAAGAAAGCTGTGGCTGCTGGGAACAGCACTGGAAATATTGGGCGGCTCTCAGCAAAGAAGCTTTATAGGGTGAGAAGGAAGAAGTCTGGCACTTGGGTACAGCCCTGGAAGAGTCACGGTTGTTCAGAAAGGGTAAAGCTTCGCTACACATCGGCAACCTCCTGATATTTTCTGAATTCTCTGTAAAGCTCCTCATCTCTCAGACCTGGCACCGTTTGCTGGGTGTTATCTCCTTTAAAGAGTCGAGGGAGAGATGAGTACCAACACCAGCTGGGACAAATTCTTACTTCTCGTAACAACTTGTTTCACTATAATCTCTGGAGTTCGTTCTTCCTTAAGGAAAGCAATCCCCTAACAAAACACGCAAACCCCTCTTCTCTTGGGGTGTGCTGTTACACTTTTTATCGCGTTTTCATTTTCCATACACTGCCTAGGGAAGGCAGTGGCCATACCCAACATGTGCTACTCAAGTCTCTGCTGGTGACAACGAAATCCCCCCAATCTTTCCTAAGTTACAGAGATGACAGAGTGCCATGCCCGTTTGAGTCTGTGCAGTCGTCTGCCTCTAGCATTTAGTTTTATTCTGCTCTAACAACTTTATTTACTGAGCACTTTTCTTCCAAACTAAAGCCATAATAGTTTTCTTCCTCCAAATGGAGGTCTTGAAAGTGCTCGGTGCTTGGTATTCCTTTGAAGAATTAGTCTTCGGTTCATCTACCACATGGCTCATTACACTTCAAAAAGGAGGTTGGTTTCTTGTCTTGTAGGCCCAACAAAGTGGGACTGATAACTGATGACACGTTATGGATTTTTTCTGCTAATAATTGACTGGATTTTATTTGCAAGAAACATACAGACATTCACTAACAATCATTACGTTGTCTTTGTTGTCATAAAGGGTCCAGGGCAGATTGAGACCCTCAGCGCTGTTGTACGACCGCAGAAGGGGACTTCAGAACATTATATAATGAACGTAGTTAAATGTGACCCACCAGTGCTTTTATCACTTGAATTTTCTCACAGATGTGTTTTTCTTCTCGTCCTGCTCTTCCTTAAGCAGTGCACTGTCTGAAGCAGCGAACCCTTTTCATCTCAGTATTGATGCCCAGGGTCTGTCTCACTTTTTCAGCCTAGACTTTTAAAAATCCTTTAGATCTACCTTAGCATTGCTGGGCTTTGATTAAGATACAAATATATTTTGGTAGCAGGGGTCAAGTTCCAGTGCCCAGCTGTTTAACACCTTTTATATTTGGCGATTTTCTCTTCTGGATCAGCATACCTTCTACTTTCATTCAGAATAAAGGGCGGAAAGTGATTCTTCATTTAGTGTTGAAACACCATGTGCTGGTGGACTGCAGCAGTGAGTCCAAGTGAGCAATTAGATTGCACCAATGTATGCTAGCTTAAAAGATTTATTTATTTTAAAAACAAGATAGCTGAGAAGTAAAATAAAAGCTTACTTAATGTGCGTACTCCAGTGTGTTTGAACATGGTGTGGAAGAAGTAAAAAGCGTAGAATCATAGAATCATTTTGGTTTAAGGGACCCTCAGGATCATTGAGTCCAANCCCTACCTCCAGCCTCCTTTCAGGCAGTTGTAGAGAACAAGAAGGTCTTTATATATAAATGTATCTATTGAAGATACATATGTATTTATATATAAATATGTAGGTCTTTATATATAAATAAGGCTTTAAGTTTGCTAATCATATGGGTACATGGATACCAACACTGAGCTACCCCTGGGGCGGTTCTGCGCAGCTGCCTGTCCGTGGAGCCGTGGTGGCTGCTGCGTACACTCCTGTGTGCTCCTGTGGAGGGTAAAACACATCAGTTTCTAGATCCTTTGTGCCTACACAAGCTGATGTGTTTGACTTTGCAGTGGGCCGGTAGCACACAACCCGTCAGCCACACGGTGCGAACTGTGGGGTTGTCCTGTGCAGGGACAGGAGTTGGACTCGATGATCATTGTGGGTCCCTTCCAGCTCGGGACGTTCTGTGATTGTGTGTGGTCGGCTGCCAAGTGCAACGCTGCAGGTTGCAGTGGGGTGACTGCTTCCGGGTGTCAGTCTGTGCCCCGAGGCAGATGGCAGACATCAGAGGGTGGAAAGACCACACCAAGTTGACAAGTGAAATTTTCCTCCTACCCTGATGTGACAGCTGAACCACAGATATTCACTGTCCCTGGTCAGACCAAAGTGAATTCATAAGCATCTTGAGCTTTTTTGCATCTGTCTTCCCCACATAGCTGTGGTGATGGGGTCGGCTGGTGCTGGCATGAAGGGAGGGGTCGAGGGTACAAATACAGGGATGTTGTGTGCTTAGACTTCAGCAAGGCCTTTGACACCGTATCCCACAGCATCTCCTGGAGAGACTGCAGCTCATGGCCCGGACAGGTGTATCTGCAATGGATAAAGAACTGGCTGGAGGGCCGGGCCCAAAGAGCTGTAGTGATCGGAGCCAAATCCAGCTGATGGCCAGTAATGAGTGGTGTCCCCAGGGCTCAGTATTGGGGCCAGTTCTGTTTAATGTCTTTATCAATGATCTGGATGAGGGGATCGAGTGCACCCTCAGT
>VWYH01009239.1:62705-123695 GCA_013399365.1 Pampusana beccarii
GGAGACCTTCTGATCTCTGAACTGCCTGAAAGGAGCTTGGAGCCAGGGGGGTCGGGCTCTGCTCCCCAGGAACAAGCGCCAGGAGCAGAGGAAACGGCCTCAAGTTGCACCAGGGGAGGTTGAGGTTGGATCTGGGAACAATTTCTTCCCCAAAGGGCTGTGGGGCATTGGAACAGGCTGCCCAGGGCAGTGGTGGAGTCACTGTCTCTGGAGGGGTTTAAAAGGCGTTTAGATGAGGTTTAGGGACATGGATTAGTGCTAGAGTTGGGTTATGGTTGGACTTGATGAAACCAGGCCTCGTCAGTCCTCTGCTCATTGAACACCTTACTGTCCTGCGTGCTTTGGATTGTTGATTCTCTTTGGTTTTGTTAGAACATGCCCATACAGGATCTGGGGTGCAGTTAGTGATCACTGAGCAGCTGCAGTGAGAACCGAGTGTGTATCAGCGTGTAGGCACATTCAGCCCAGGGTGTAGTCAGCGTGTTAAGCTCTAACAGCTCATCCTTGACTCCGGGGTTGGTTTTACTGGTTTGTCCCCATCCTGCCCAGCCCTTCCAAAGGAGGTTTCAGCAGGTCCTGCTGCTCTGCATCTTTGTTGCTGTGGGGTCTGGTGGAGGCTGTGCCAGAGAGCAGAGCGGCCTGGAGAGCGAATAACGAATCAGAACATGCCACAAGCCGCAGAGCATGGGGCACGCAGGGGTCGTGGGGACACGGTAGTTGTCTGCGTGCCATAGAGACGTGACAGAGCACGTGGGGTGTGTGTAACTGCGTGGGGTGTCTGATTGAGCAGCGTTGTCTGCAGTGCTTGCCTTTTACCTCCAAGTTTCTAAAGTGGCCTGTTTTCTTCTTCCCACAGACAATTTTAGGTACACGTGTGACATTTGTGGGAAAAAATATAAATATTATAGCTGCTTCCAAGAACACAGAGACCTACATGCCGTGGATGGTGAGTACTGTTTTTGGCATTCACACACCCAAGCTAGAATGAGGAGTTGCTGGGGAAGGCAAACTGTGGTTCTTGCGGCCCGTGATGTCCAGGACAGCACAGCACGGCTCGCTGGGCTCTGGCAGCGGAGCCACGGTCTGCAGGCACTGCAGGAAGAGATTCGCTGCGCTTGATTGTCTTTGTGTGCATCAAAATAACACCGTCTGCAGGGACCTGTGGTCCTTGCAGTCCTTCTGTATTAAGGTTCATGGTTAGGATGGATGTGCTAGAGCCGAGCGTCTGAAGGTAAATTGTCGGTCTGGCTGCTCGCTGGGCAAGAATCGTTTGCCTTTTGGTTTCTGACTTCACAGGTTTGTCCCCAACGTGTTCCTTGGTGAGAAACCACATTTCGGAGTTGAGAAATGTTTTGTTCTTGTTAATCACCGTGGTAGTGAACTGATGCAGTTGTCAGTGGACCTCACAGGCCAATTGTTCCTCTGTGAATGTAGATGTGGCCGAGGCTGGTGACACTCGGGCACAAGCAGACGCCTTCTTCCAGAAACTGGTTCTTTTTTCTACACTGGGGGAAACAGAAGCAACAGGCTACTGTCTTTGGCTTGCCCCTTCCTTACTGGGCATCTAAAGCTCGACTCAGACCTCACAGATACTCCAGGCCGTTGCTGTGTGTGCTCCAGATCTGTTGGGACTGCTCCTCACTTGGCCAAGGATGGAGCCCTGGCAGAGTTTTAGAAAGAGGCTGCTTGGAAAGCAGAAGGTTCTGAATAGCTGAACTGTCTCAAAATAGCAAGTGGTTTTTCACAATATGTGGTGTCTAGAAAAATTGCTGGTTCCAACAGAAGCGTGTGGACATCTGAACGTGCTCTAAGAACAGCTCCCGCAGCGCACCGCTGCAAGTCCCTGCCTCCCGTGGGGAGCCAGAATTAAATTACGGGGACTCAAAGTCGCTGTGAGATGGACCTGTCTGCTTCTGTCAGAAATATGTCCTCATAGTCGTGGTTCAGGGAACTCCATCTAGGGTTATAAGAGAGCTTTGGAAACAGCTTACACTTGGGTCTTGCACGAACACTCAGTCTCCTTTCCTCTGAGGGGCTGGTCGTGTTTTAGGAGGCACAAATGTAAGGCAGCTGTGCGGCTGAGCTTCACCTGGGGCTGTGTCAGTGTCAGAACAAAGGCCTTGAGAATCTGCGTATGTTAGGGCTGGGCACACTGAAATAGTTCTGTGTGGATGCTGCTGGGAAGAGGAGGGACTGGGGCACAAAGCCTGGTCTATTCTGTGGGGCTGAAATAAGCTGAAGCCGTGCGTGAAATGCAGGAGGAAAACAAGGCCATTTAAGAGGATTTAATTTCTGTTTTGTTTCTTCCCCTCCTTCTTCTATTCTGTGTTAGTTTTTAGTGTGGAAGGGGCCCCAGAAAACCGGGCAGGTAAGCTGAGATCCTTCGTGTGCTTTATTTCACAAATCTTTTCAAGCATTCGGTAGTTCAGGCACAGCAGGTCCGATTCTACACTTGTAAGAGTCAAGTTTTGTCACTGATTGCAGCGGGACAGGGAGCATCCTCCCTCCCTCAGTGTCTACAGCAAGTAGATTGATGCCCAGCCCTAGTAGATACCAGGCTTTTGTTGTACACACAATTGCTCAGGCTTCTGAAAATCAAAGAAGCAGGTGTTTCATGTCCTTGGTGATGCAGTGAATTGTTCAAGGCATAAATTAAATTATTTTCTAAAAAGGGTTGGGTTCTGATTTGTTGGTAGCTGTGCCGTTAGATGGGAGAAGGTCACTGGTCTGTATTTGTGAGCTGACTTGCTTGCAGACTGCGTTACCGTGCAGTATGACATCATTAGAGAGGAGATGCACTGCAAAAACATCAGAAAATGTGGATCAGGCTTCGCAATGTGTTTGTTCAGTCTTTCTCTGTATTTTTTTAAACATTATATACCTACGAGACACGTTACTGGGCTGGAAGGGGGGGTAATCCTAGGGCACCTGAGGAAGAGGAGGGACAAGTCAGACAGAGGGGTGATTTGGTTTGTAATTCCTGTCTTGAAATCTTGTTACAGATGGAAATGTCATTACAGATGCAGGAGCATTCAGTGCCCGTGCAGCTGTAGAAGGAAAACCTGAGGCTGTTGTCATCCCTCTTGCTGGTTCTGTTCTCTTGCAGACCCCTATGACCAGGCTGTCATAGCAGCAGATGAAGTGAAGGAGGAGGAGCCGGAACCGTTCCAGAAGATTGGTCCAAGTATGAGACATTATACAGCTTAAAATGTGCCAGAGAAAGCATGAGGGTTTAAAATCTGGTGTTAGCTGGGGTACCTCTAGGGAAGCTATAAGGACTGTGTTACACAGAGGTGTTGGGACCTTACGGGTGCTGGAAGATGTGTTTAGGTTCAGATGAACACCGAACACCAGCAGCCCTGGCCTGAAGAAATGCAGCTTTGTGATGGTTTCTGCTCAGGAGCTCTGCAAAGAGAAGAGGAAGGAGGGTCAGGAGAAAAGCAAGTTGGTAGTGATTAGGGAGGGTCTTCAGGTGTATTGACAGATGGTGGGCGATTGCATTCACACCACCTTTGTGGTGGGTTCATCAAACAGAGCGAAACAAAGACCAGATTTGCCAAAACATTTCGCTGAATTCTGCATTTTGGAAACAGTTGATTAACCCTGGATTTTCCTTTGCCTTGCACCTTGCTATCACTTCTGTATTTCCCTGCACTGACAGCAGTAGGAGGTGTCTGTATGTGGTTACACTACTTCATTATTTCAAGTACCCCCAAAGCAGAAATTACCACAGTTATTGCAGAAAAGTCCCTCCTCCTGCAAGAGAAATCTACAATCCCGATATAAGAGTTCTGTAATTAAGACTTTAACTTGACAACCTGTTTCCTGTTGTCCACAACATCACAGACTCTCTGTAACCAGAAGACAAAACTGTGTCGTCTGTCACATAGACTTTAGAAATGGATTCTCTGTTTTGTACACTTAAGTGCTGTAGTTTTGGGATAATCTCCTGTAGCATGTTCAGTTCTACTGGACTTTTTATGCGTGGTCCCTCCCTCTGGATACTGTTTCATTTGGTGGGAAAAAGGATGTGTGAATTACAGGGCAGGGAAGTTCCAAGTGCATGAGGCTCTAGTTTTTGTCACCTGGCCAGTTTCTGTGTAAAAAGTCGGGAAGCCAGTGATGGTGTGAGAGGGTGCTGCTCCCTTCTGATCTTTGCCTTTGTTTCATCTTCACAGAAACTGGCAATTACACCTGTGAATTCTGCGGCAAGCAGTACAAATACTACACTCCCTACCAAGAACACGTGGCGCTGCACGCACCCATCAGTGAGTATCCTGCTGGAGATCTGGTCCCTTACAGACTGTGATTTACTGTGGCTAAACATGAGGGTCGCAGGAGAATCATCCTTGTGGATCCTTCCACGGGACCAGTGGGATCGCAGCTGGCAGGATGTAGATCTTGTGCTGACCAGGGCGCTGTAAAGCTGAGCTGGATCTCCTCTCAGAGGGACACTTACTGTTAGGTCTGTAACGCTACTGAACTTTTACCAAGGTCCGCAAGATTCTACGTATGTCCCTTGGGGGTTTGATACTTTATTTTGTTATTTACCTGAAGCGATGCACAAAATTTTTCGACTCCCCTAAATAATAAGGGAACATCCGTGCTAGAGAAGTAGCATCTTTCTTACGAGCTTCTGAGAAATTACTTGAGACAGTGAGTTAAAACTGCTTTTCAAAATCATGTAAATTACCTTGGCAGCTTGCTACTAAATCACAGTCAATAAAGTATTTATTTCAGGGAGCTTGGGAAAAGGCAGTTCTGAGCATTCTACACAACACTACGATCCACATTCTGGAGGGACACTACGATCTCCACTCCCCAGACAAAGGGCAGGTTTTAATGAGCAATTAAGTGTAATTCAGTGCGAAAGTTTAGTAAAACAGTTGAAAGAATTTCTTCCTACATGCTGGTTTTGAATGCTTTAAAAGTATGCAGAAAAGTTCTTTACACCTGAACTTAATGCTTCTTTCACAGCATTGCCCTGGGCTTTATTGCAGTTTCAATGCTGTGAGCCAGCGTGGCTGCTCTTTGCCCATGTCTGTCCAGCTCTCAGCGTTTTGGCTGATGAGGATGGAGGAGCTGAGCTCATTATCATTAGCTTAGTGGGTTCATTTATCAGCTCATCCGCAGCCAGCAGAGGGAGCGAACGCTCCTTCCGCACCAGGTTCAGCTGCACTTAGGTTTTAAGTTACTATCATAAAGCAGCTTTGATTTCAGACGTATATAGAAATAAATTGGAAACATAGTCCACCAGACTGTCACTTTTAAGGTGGGTCATGGCTTGGTGGCTCTTGACAACTCCCATGCAGGTTCTCTGAAGCGTGGGATGGACCAGGATCATGGTGAAAGATATAGAGCATGAAATACCTCTGCCACTGTCACCACAAAGTTAGTCTTACCTATCACCTGCCCAAGGGGAATAACCCGGTGCTTATGATTGCACACATAACAGTTATTCCTAAATACCCCTGTACCCCCAAACTCCACCTCTTAATTCAGGTGTTGGCGGTGATCAGCAGTAGGTCAATCTCCTAATACATTATAGATGAATAATAACAGATGAGGCCGCAGACACCAAGGCTTTGGTGTCTGCTCCACCGCTGTACGGACAGCAAAGGAGCAGCATGCTATAAAGACTGCACATTGAATCTCCAGTACGTCCCATTCCAAGGGGACTTATCACTATGGATATCTCCCCATCCTCCCAACCAGCTGCAGCTGCTGGTTCCGGTCCAGACTCTCCAGCATAAAAGAAAACCACGACCAGGACACTTCAGATCAGGATAATATTTTCATAAGGTTTAACCCCCTCCCCATAAACTTTTATTTTTCCTTTTCTTTATTTAACCTTTTGTTTGTTTGTTTGTTTCCCCTCTCCTAGCTCCCACGATCAGTAAGACTTATGATTTAGAGTGACAAACCACTAAACCTGATGAACATAAAGGAGAGGGCATGATTAGCTCCCAAGACAGCCTGGCCAGTACATCCTCCCACCTTTCTACAGCTCTAACTCTGCTCTTCCTACAAACCAGGGTCCTGTGAGGCAGCTGCAAACACATGACTTTGGAAAAGCGCAACTGGCTTTTCTCAGCCCTGACAGTCAAGTAAAGCTGCGACTGTGTCTTTGTGCTGATCTTGTTCTTGTGGTTATAAGGCAAATGCTGAAAAATTAGCCATTGTGGGAGTGGGTAAGGAAAACACTTCAGCATTTCCAGTTCAGCTTTCTGAGTCTCTCTGTTCGAGTGCAAGCTTCCCTTCCACAGCCTGTCTTTCTGGTTTACTGTGATAATGGAAAAAAATTATTGAAAATGGGCTAAAACAAGGACTCGTTATCCTGCAGGGTCAATAGGACCTTGCAGGATAGTTTTTGGTCAGTGCTGCTGGATACCTGCTGTGTGGAAATAGGTCTGCTGCGGGCTTCCCTGGAATTGTTAATGCCAAATGTCTCCTTCGAAAGTTCCTGTCTTTAGTGAGGAGTAGGAACTTTTTAATATGCTTGGAACTGGGTCATTACTCTTTTAAAATACATATTCTTATGCTGTTCCTATCAGCCTATTCACTCTTTCTAAGAAGGGCGTCAGAGGCTGTTTCCAAAAAAAGTGGATTGTAGGCGCATTCATTGTCCCAGTTTTAGAAATATCTCTGAACGGAGGTGGAGAGGGGGAGGGTTCCGAGGTTTCTTTCTGTCTTCCTCGGTCTGCTCTGTAAGGCAGAACGGATTTAACCCATTTGCAGGTGACTGGGCTGTTGTGATTGCTCTTGGGTGATGTGTTTACAGTGCAGAGAAGACTTGGTGTGTTTGGAACGTGGGCTGGCTCATAAAGCCACCAAGAGTGGGTTCTTGCTGGGTAAGTCCCAGCTCCAGAGTGTGCACTCACTGCATCCTCTTCTGCAACTGCGGATGAGGCAACAGACTCCCTGGTCATGGAAGGAAGTGCTGGGAGCACTGAAGTCTGCACAGCTATCCATGTCCGTTGCTTCCAAGACGAAAATCTAAAGTGGTGTCACTGCACTAATAGGTTCTAATGGCCCTGACCAACCTCATGTGCGGCCTACACGCACCTTCCAGCTCCCTGTTCCAGCTCAGCTCTGGATCTTCAGTCCCGACCTGAGCTACACGGTAGGATGTTGGTCTCCAGCTCACTTGTAGACATGCCCATGCCTGGCTGTGGATCCCACTGGTCTGTACCCAACCCACAGCCTGACTTCCCAGCTCTCTGTCGACCCTGCCTCATCACTCTGGGCCTCCCCGAGAATTGCTGGTTTGTGTCTGACCCTGGTTGTCCTCACCAGACCTGATCCTGTCACTGGGCTCTGGATTGACTCTCTAGCTTGACCAGGGAGCTCTCATCGCTGTGAACTTCCTGGTGATCTGGACTATTGGCTGAACCTGGCTGTGATCTCTGGTCCTGCCTTGCTCACCTCTCTCAGGGGCTGTGGGATGGGCCCTGCTCTGCCAGCCCCATGATCCTGCTTGGCAGGACAGACAGACCTACATCCACCCTGACACCCGAGGTGCTCAAGGAAGTTCATCAAGCCCCCCCTCTGCTTCCTAATCATGAAGAACACTGGATACAATTTGTTTCTCTAAAGTGGTTAAATGCAGTGTTTCTTAAAGGCAGCTGCCATCGTGGCTTTTTCTCGTAGGGAAAGGGATCCTGGTCTGGTTTCCACACAGGTCCTGCCTACCTAAGGAAAAAGCAGACCCAGATTCCAGTTGGATGGTGTGTCTTTGTTTCCTCCATCTCAGCGAGTGACATCTGTGAGTTCAGATCTTTTTCCTGCTCTCCAGTCCCATGGTGCATTAGCAACAGGCTCCACTGGCAATATTTGTATGTATAAAGAAGCACAATAAGAATTTTATAAATCTGAGCACAGGGTTTTTCCTGTGGAGGCACCTGTTTCCAATAGCAGAGGTTTCCTCTCAGCATATTGAATTTCGGGCCATTGTTAAGGAATCACTCTAATCATATTCATTACAGATAGGTTTTTCTCCAGAAGTGGTGATATAATTCCATCTGAGCCATCCAAATGTTCCTTACCCATCCTGACAAGATCTTCCTGAAAAAAAATGTGATACACAAATTATTAGCCGGAATTTTTACCTGCAAAAAGTGAAGTTACTGATAATCCCATCTCTGTGGTGGTGCTGCATCGTGATAGTGTGCGGATTTATGTAGCTTTTGAGGAGACATGTTGAAACCTCTGCCAGATTTTCTCCTTCACTGTCTTGCCATTGACAGAGCGTGAAGGTCTTTCCAAAGGCAGGAACGCCAGGAGGGACCACTGTGACCTCTGGGCTGACCGGAGTAACGCGTGCTGTAAGATTGCCTTGAATTAGATGCAGAGAGACATCTTATCTTGCTGTTAAGAGTGATAGAAAATACATCAGCCTCTTAAGGTAATTATTTTGATGAATTATTACCCTTACTAAATTAAGACTAACAATATGTAACTGTAGCTTTGAGACAGTGGATGCTATTTATAACTTCATCTGCTAGATGAAGGAGGACTAAGTTACCAAATTTCTGTCCTTGCTAGACCTTTCTCTAGCCTGCTGTCAAGTCACTTCGTAGTGACCAACCTCGTAAAGCCAAAGGAGTGACTCGATGTTTCTGTTGTAAGGTATGCTGCTCTTCATTTATCCTCTTGCCTTCTCATCTGGAGATTCTCAAGTCTGTTAACCGCCTTCGTGAAGGGCACACAGCAGGTCCTGTGAAGGAACTTTGAGTTAACATTGTCCTCCCAGTCCCCTTTGAGAGTGCCCTGATTACAAAAACACAGAGCACCTCCAGTCTTTTTAATTCCATCATTGCCCCTGGGGCTCCACTACAGCCATCGTGACCAAGCAAGGCGAGGAACAAGCTCTTGTTCCTACTCCCCCATCTGTTAAGTGTCACCTGTATCATCCGTGTTCCACCGTCTGCCGTTCTGTGCCATTGCAGCACGGTGCACTCAGTTCACCAAGTGACTGGAGATCATTCAGTGACGCTTACCCTCCACGTTACTCCTCTCCTGCCTTCTCCAGTCCGTCAGCCTCAACTGGGGCGTATCTCAGACGTCTTCAAGAAAGTTTTAGAAACTTCATAGCAGCAGTTATGGAATCAACTGTCCACAGTGCTGTCTCCAGGCTTGCTGTCTAGCTGCAGATTTTGAGGCAGGAGATTTTTGTAACCACTCAGCAACTCAGTATTTTCATTTTTGAAAAATATCTTGAACTTCGCCTTTTCATCAGCCTGAGGCGGTGAGTTCCATGGTGAAGATGACTTTTCAAGAGCAGAACAGAGGAGCTACGTGATCCTCTCTGCCTGTTTTACATAATCTTCAGGGAGAATTTGTCATCTGATGAACTAAAGACTAAAACCTTGTCTGTCTTGTCTCACTGGCTCAAAGTCTCTGCCTAAACTCAGATGGAGCAACCTTCTCTCTGCACCTGAATTTGGAGACTTATGGTTTGGTTAAGTTGGGGGGAGAAGAAGCAATTTTGGAGGTCTTCATAACATTGAGACTTTCTTCTTGACAGAGAGCAGTATCTGGACTGCAGAGGATTCATGATGATGATAGTTTCATGATAGTTTCTGACACTGAATAGTTGGCTGATTGCTGCTTCTCTTGGTATAGATGGGGAATAAAGCAGCAATTGGTGGGAATGGGCCTTGTGGGAAACTATGTAAGACATAAGCAGAGAATTGTCGTATCTGACTGTATTTTTGCTGGCAGTTTGGCCGCGACTGGAGGAGGATGATCCATGGGGACTGAAGGGAAGCATAGGAAGCAAAAGCAAGGCTTTCGCCTATTCAGCTGGCCAGAGACCAAGCAGAGGAAAAGTATCTTGACCTAAACTGTGAGAAAACCTCGTGCAGAATCTCCTGCAGAAATACAGTAATATTTGCAGGAAACATCATCTTGGATCTGTGTCACAGATCAAAAGAAGCAAAAAACTTGTTTCCTTTGAGTTCAGGCCATTGGGAATGTGCACGTCCTCACTCTCCAGTGTTTCTGACAGGGAAAGATGGGATCGCTTCGCATTCGAGGTGTATCGTGTCCCGTGGAATTTTGGAAATGAGCATCCAGTCTCAGCCTTGGGTGACATTTCTCCTCACCTGTTTCCGAGGCAGGTTGTGGTGCTGCTGTGACAGCCCGTGGTGGAGAACTGCTCAGTGGGGTGAGGATTCCTGAGTTACACTGTACAGGATGAACAGGTGCTAGTGGTATCCATCCAGCACCCTAATGTATCACCCTGTAGAAATTACTGGCAGTGAGCTTGGGCTGTGGGTTATACGAACCTTGTTTCTTACTGATTCTTTGTGGCAAATGGTTGGGGTGGGACTTGTGCTTCAGGAGTCATATCCAGATTTCCGTGGAAGAAGCCACGGAGGAATGAAGGGGGTTGTTAGGTTGTTTCTCCATTTTTGTAGATGTTATTTAATCCATGTGGCCTAGACAGAGGGCTGTCCTCCTGAAGGTTTTTTGTATGACTTTTGGCATTGAAAATTCCCGGTGAGCCTCCATGTGCATTGCAGAGACCAAAATGTTGACACATTCAAAGAGCATATCCCAGTTATACTCAGAACTTCTCCACGTGTCACCAGTACTTGTCTGGAGACGGAGGTCAAAGGCCTTTCCTGACTTGCAGGATGAGAACTCTGCCTCCTAATTCCATTCCATTACCAATAGCACCCTTTTTATTTGGTTAACGAGACTAGGAATATAGCTGGAGATCTCTAGGAGTTATGCAAGGCTCAAGTAACAAAGATGTAAACTTCTCCCTATTCAGAGCTCTGAGTATCACATCAGAAACCTGCTTACAAAGTCCAAACTCTTACATACATAGAAATGGAGGACAGAGATGCAGGGGCAATCAAAGTGTCCGGATGGATGGATGGATGGATGGATGGATGGATGGATGGATGGGGTGGTTCCTGCTGGAGGAGGAATGGGTTGGTTAAAGGTGTGGAAGGGAACTATCCAGCTTCGAGATTCTGTCCCCTCGGGTGAGTGGGGAAAACGATTTTGTTACATGGGATCGGTGGATCCACAGTTGCTGCAGGTCCCCACGCGAGGGATTGGTGAGCGTGGCTGTTAGAAAGCAACCCTCCCAGAAGGCACACGGTCTGGGAGCTGAGTGACTGTCCAGGCACTAGTTCTGAGTGTTCATATCCAGAGTTCTCTCGATCTCCACTCTTCGTGGCAGTGAAGACACAGGCGAGCCAGTCCAGCAAAAAAACACCGGCTTCAATAAACCGATGTTCTACGCTCCTGCACCGCACCCCCTCCGGTGTCCCACCTGCATCCCAGTCCCAGATGTTCCGCGCTCCGAATTCTGGATCCCCAGGAAGCAAGGCCATTACAGGTACCAATTGCCTTTCTACCATCGACTTTCTGAACTGCTTAGTGTCCAGTCCTGCCCTGGGTTGGCTTTTGACGCTTCCTGGACTTCCCCTGGAATATAGGGGATGAGGACAAAACTACTGTGAATTTTATCCGATGTTTTTGGAGACCTCCAGCTCACTTGTGACATACACCAGGATTTGAACCTGGCTCTCTTTTTCCCACTGTGTTCTCTGATGTTCTCATTACTTAAGGCCTCTCATTCCTATTATTTATCTGTCAAGGGGGATGGACTAGACAATGTCTCCAGTTCCTTTTCAAGCCTGTTTTATGTGGTTCTGTTTTAACTGATTTGATTACCAAGTTTTCCTGTTCTCCTGGATTTTAGAAAGAGTCAGGAATTTAGTAGGTAGAGAATTTGAGAAGCCTGCTCGGGACTTGGAAGGATCCACTAAGGATTGAGCTGGACCAAAACTCTTGGGCTGGGACCTTCATGCAGTTCGGGTCTTTTGTAGGGACATCAGACATGAGCCCGTGTGAGCCACATTTCAGCACAGAGAGGCCGGGAGGCTGCAGGAGCTGGGGCCTCCTTAGGAGTCGGGGCAGCAGTTCTGACCGCTCCAGTGGTCTGCAGAAATACCTAAGGAAATAATGATCTGATATCAATTTTCGACAGCCCCTGTCACTCCTGAATGAAAGACTTCTTTGTCCCAGCTCCCTCCGTGTACAATTTGCTGATCCCAGCAGAGTTTTGCTAAGCCACGTTCAGATGAAGCCGCTGGGTGACAGTAGACTCCGTGAATGAGTCTGTGCAGCCCAGACCGTACACATCAGTTTGGCCAGTTCACCTTTCATGTGTTTTGTTTCCTTTTGAGTCACTATGGTAAATGTATTTGCCCAGATATTGCAAACCTAGCTGAAGTGAGGTCAGACCTCAGGTAGCGTGGCCAGCAGGCCCAGGGCAGTGATCATCCCACTGTGCTGGGCACTGGGGAGGCCAAATCCTGAGTCCTGGGGGCAGTTTTGGGCCCCTCACACCAAGAAAGGCCTTGAGGTGCTGGAGCGAGTTGAGAGAAGGGAACGGAGCTGGTGAGGGGCTGGAGCACAAGTGTGATGGGAGCGGCTGAGGGAGCTGGGGGTTCAGCTGGAGAACAGGAGCTGAGGGGAGACCTTCTGATCTCTGAACTGCCTGAAAGGAGCTTGGAGCCAGGGGGGTCGGGCTCTGCTCCCCAGGAACAAGCGCCAGGAGCAGAGGAAACGGCCTCAAGTTGCACCAGGGGAGGTTGAGGTTGGATCTGGGAACAATTTCTTCCCCAAAGGGCTGTGGGGCATTGGAACAGGCTGCCCAGGGCAGTTCTGGAGTCACCATCCCTGGAGGGGTTGGACAGACAGAGATGAGGTTCTCAGGGACATGGGGTAGTGCCATGGTTGGACTGGATGATCTTGAGGGTTTCTTCCAACCAAAATGATTCTGTGATTCTCTTTGTGCTGTTGAACTTGTGCTAAGGGTCACCAGCTTGAGAAGTGTGGGAGGCACCTCAGCTGTGCTGCACAGCGACACTTCAGGACACTGCAGCTACTGCCAGGTCAGGAACCACCTCTGCCTGCTGGAGGAGTCCCGGTCCAGTTACTGGGAGATAAATTGCCCTGTGCTGTTGTCGCAGGGTCTGCTGTAGCTTCTCCAGATGCCGTGGGCAGGCTCTGGGCCCGTCAGTCCTTCACCTGGACGTCGCAGGGAGGACGGTTAGGAAGGGAATGCAGGTCACTGGGAGAGCAGGCACAGGGCTTCTGTAGGTGGCACTCTACGTGTTGTGAGGACCCGAGTTCAGTCTGCAGACCTGCTCACCTCTGCCTGAGGCTTTAATGGCTGCTCTTTGCCTTAAGGAAGAGGAGGATAAGGGTTGGGTTTTTTTGCAGGGAAGGAAGCCATGGCCCTTCTGGTTCAGTCAGGACTGGTGTTCATGGGCTCCCTAAGAGCCAATCCAGGCCACCTCAGCCAGAAGGCATTCAAGAAAAATATCTACCTGTTATCCCTCCAATGAATCTGGCCCATTTGCCTCCAAAATGAGGTATTTGACCTTTCTGCTTTATTCAGGGTTTGTGGCGCAGGAGCACGTTGTCTTGCCTGCTGTCTGTCTGTTTCCATGTCCAGTATTGACCAGTCACCATCCCTGCTTTGTTCTCCACCCAGCAGAAAGTGCTTTCAGCAGGAGAGTGGAAGGCAAAGCGCAAAACAACTTTGAAGAAACAAACAGCAACTCCCAGAACTCCAGCGGTAAGTGTGTTCACCCCCTCCTGCTGTTGCTTAGCACATACATCCCCCTCCAGCACGGGATTCTGCTGTGATTGGTGATTGTTGGTATATTTGGGGTATCTCCTTTAGGCTTGCAGACAGGTAGCCTTCCTGGGGTAGTACGTTTTTCTCACTGCTCCCCAGGTTCCTGGATCTCCAGAGCCTGTAGAAAATAGTGATGTGAGGATCCCTGCTCCCTACTTTAACACAGATTTTTCAATGAGGGGTAAAGATGTAGAGAAAGGGGAATATGGATGGAGATAAAGCAGTATTCGTTCTTTATGCATCAGTGGAGTCCTTGGGAAGTGAAGCCATTTGTCACAAGCGAGAGAAGTTTGAGCGCTATGAGTAGAACAGCAGTTTGGATATTACAGCAATGGTAAATGTGGCATTTACATGTCACTGTAACCAGAGTCCAGCTGCTTATGAATTTGCTATGTGGAAGTCACAGCATACTAGATGTGTAGATGGGGGACCAGAATGCATGTGCTAGAAGGAATTCAAATTTACCCCATTTCTGGAGTTTGCTTTGAGTTTTAAGTCCAAGTGGTGATAACTAAACATAACCACTGGCCTAAAAAATTTTGGTTAGGTACGCCATTTATAGAGTTTTCTTTGTAATATTCTTATCCTGCCTATGTATCCTCCTGCCTTCAAGTGGGACAGTGCCATTCTCTTGTGCTTGCTAGTTGGAGCCTAAAAGGCAGACCAGATGAAATGTAATTTTGGCATCTTAATGCAGAGATAAATAACATGCCAGCAGAAAATGCTGGCCTCCCTCCATTCCCCATTCAAGAGTACCAAAACCTGTGGTGTTCGCAACGCCGGTAGCTGGAATGGACAGGTAAGGGAAGAGATGTCTCCCTGGAGCAGGTTCCACAGTGTCTATTGTGGGGCTTTCTAGAACCGTGTTGAAAAGGAATGAAGTGTTGTTGGAAAATCCATGTGCAGTAGCAGAGCGGGTGATAGCGAACGGGAAAGAAGTTGTTTGTTACTAAAATACTGCTTATTATGTTTCGGGGAACAATCTTGTACTAATCCAAGCATTCACCACAATTACAGCTGTTCATTCGGGGACAGAAAAACCTAAAGAAAAGCGATGTAAGCAGAATCCATCAGGTGAGCTCGTCTCTGTGTTTCAGGCCCTTGTGCTCTTTAGTCCTGTTCCTCTTGGGCGGCAGCAGGTGCCCAAGTCTGCCTTCAGTCAGCCCGCCCAGCCTGTTCAACATGACACTAAATGGTGTAGTAGTGTCATGTAGACGTGACACATGTCTATGTATGTAGTCATGTAGACATGGCACAAAAAAAATTATCTGCAGAGAGTTGCCGGCCTGACTTGCTGCTCTGAAAGTGGCCACTTTCCTCTCGGCCGGTCTACTCCTCGTATCTTGAGTTCTGTGGGCAGTATGAGTGGTTTGTCCAGAGGGTTTCAAAGCCTTTCAGTGCACATCTTTAAATGCCAATATACCGTTTGAGTTCCTGACTCCTCTGGGGACCTTTGAAAGCAGCAGCCTTAGACTGTTCCTTTTTTATTTCTGTCAAACTCTTTATAGCCTACACAGGAATGACAGAATTATCTCCCTTCATATCAAACAGTTCATCCCTAAACCCAAGAAAGCTGCATTGTGAAACCTTCTGGCTGCAAAATTCCTCTTGTTAAATTTTGCAAGAGGGGAAATGAACCTGTATCATGGGGTGTGGGGTAGCAACCACTGACAAGAGTCACACACACACACAAAAGAGTGGCTGTACTGAATATTCTGAGACTTTAGTACTGTCTGAACTGCTATTAAATACCCATTATTGCTGTGACACATCTCACAGATCTCCCTGCCATCTCCTTCTGCCAGCTCACATCACACTCATCCTCCTGAATCTGTTTCTAGCTGAACTACAACATTTAAAGCACATGAGTAAAAACTCGAAGTAAAAACCAAAACAAAGCCAGAAATTCTTAGAAAATGACTAGTGAGTTTTATATGATTTGCTGGTCTTATTGTGAGAAGTGCTTCTGTCTGCACCACATGTATGGGCGGTTTGTTTCAGTGGCTCAGGTAGGGCCTGGCGGGCTGCAGGGTGCTCACCTCTCCTTCTGTTTGCGCCAGGAAACCTGAGGAACTCGAGTGGGCAGGTCGGGGCTGGTTTGAGGGGAGCTGGGCTCTGGCTGGAAACAGTTCTTTTCTGCGTTAGGCAGCTGACACACTCCTCAAAGCCAGACTGGTGCATGGGGATGTATAAACTTCTTCCCTTTTCCCCCTTCCCTCATCTATCCCGCACCTTCTTTTCTTCCCCAGCCTGTTTCCCCCCGCCTTGACTCCATCTTTGTGCTGCTTCCTATGTGTCCCGTTCAGTGCTCTTTTTCCAGCTCTTGCACCAAGCCATTTCTTCTCTTTTATTTCTTCGCGTTCTCAGGAGTCGGTCTAAATGATTTCATTGGTAGGAACTGCAGTGGGCATCACCATGTCACAGTGTGGATGGCGCTGGTGATTAGCGAGGCCATGGAAAGCTCTGCAGTCATCTGCGTGTTTGAGAGTCCAAGCAGAGCTCTCGGTAACTTGCTTTTTGAAGAGCTGACATGTCCTTTCCTCCCCGTTTTCCTTCTTTCCGTGGCCGTGTTTCAGCAGGTGGGACAAACTCTGCGTGGCTCAGTATTCACATGTGTGGTGTGAACTCTCAGGAGTAATTCTGGCATTGTTGGCTTGTCCTCTGTTGTGCTCCAGCCAGCAGATCTCACGCAGGCAGGGAAGCAGATGGAGATTATGTGGTTGAGAATGACAGAAGGACGGACACTGACATCCTCCCCGCTCCCATCTGCTGCTTATCGCCAAACTCCTGCTGCTGTAAAGAACAGTCCCCAGGTTTGGGAGGTAAATTCATGTCCCAGTTGAGCAGCCTCAGAGCTCTGCGACCTGCCCTTGTTAAATGCTTGAGTCCTTGCACCACTTGCTCTTTGTGATTGTGAGGTTTGTGTCACAGGCTCATTTAGAGTGATAACAAACGGAGCAGTGGTATTTTTGTAGGCCACCCGGCCGGGTACATTCTGCTCTTTCCCCATGTCACAGTGGCACAGCCCACTTTGTGTCTGGAGTGAGGGGGATGACGAGCAGAATGGCAATGTCAGCAAGGAAAACCACCTAAAATAGACTTGGATGCAACTCTGTGGGGAGTCCTGAGTGGGAATGAGACAACTAGAAGGGAAAATGTTGCATTCGCGATGTCTCTTCCCTGCATCCAGCCCAAACTTTTGTCATAGTGGATGCAGGTACCTGGTATCTTTATCTGAGTGACGTGGTGTCTCAGTGCCCACGAAACGACAGTTCTTGTTCTCTGTGGCAAACATTGCTCTGTGGCTGTGTTTGAGTCCATCTACTATAACAACAGAAGGTCCTTTTCCCAGCAGGGCATGGTGGAGCCACAGAGCGGATGGAGAAGGACGGTTTAGCTGCCATCCAACTCATGATTAGGAGACTGTCCTCTCTGTTAATAGGAAAAAGTCTCCACAACCCCTTAAATTTGTTTTTTTTTTTCATGAAATCTGGGAATTTCACTGTGCTTTTAAAATAGTATCTGCTAAAATGTGCAGGTTGCTTCCTTGTGCCGCTTCTGGAGCGCAGGCAGCCACCGCAGAGCTCCCAGCTCTCGTGAAGCTGGTGATTATTCAGTGCTGAACTGAGCAAGGTCCAGAAAGCAGTTACGTGACTTGATCCCAAAAGATGGAGTTGACTCGTTGCGATGCGTAAGCTGGTAATCATCTGCAATTCTGTAAAGCCGCTTTCAAGAAAACACTCCTTGGTGGGCGTCGTTTTTCTGAGTTTTGACATGTGCAGGGTTTTTTTGTGACTTGTGAAATACTCTCCTTGCAAAAGCTGGAGATTGTCAGCCTGAGCATGGGAAGGAAAAAGTCTCAGAAAGGGGCAAATGCGTGTGACCTGCAGCCCTGGGCATCGCCCATTTCTAACTGAGTGTTTCCAGCATAAACCAGCCTCGATCTCTTGGTTTGGATGCTCTGGATGACTTTGGTAAGATGACGAATTTGCCTTTACACCACCTGTATGCCAAGGGGGGTGCAGGAAATCGTGAGACGTTAAGGGAAAAAAATCAAAGCAAAAAGGCAATTAGAAAGTTCTTTAGTTTAATACCTTAAAGTACAACCATCAAAAGACAAAAACTAATTGAAATTGGCGTATTTATTGATGTCTAAACTTGCTAAGTGTTCTGAATGTGAAAGAGACAACATTTAAAATTATGTAGGGAATTGGGAAATATTTTTAACTTTCAAGGTTGATTTAAGCTGTATAAATATGTCTCAATTTCATGTGCTGCATTAGGTAACTATTACTGTCATAAGTTCCAGTGGAACAAATTTTAGCATTTACTGTTTTTAAAATGTCGGTGCTTTTCATTCATATTTACACAGGGAAGCTTTTCTTTCCAGCACCGTTTATTTCTGGGCGGGTAGAGGGGCAAGGGAAATATCTTTTTTTTTTTTAATCAGTTCATACCAAGCTGAGGTGAAATTGAGACCAAAAGTTAATTTCCTCCTTTCAATTAAGAAGTAAAAACTTTTGGAAAAGACTGCAAAGTGTCAGTTCTCAAAATTTAAAGGACATAGGACCAAATTTTAAACACACACTTGGTGGGATTTTCAGAAATGACAGACTTGTTAGTCGGTCGTTTCCTGATCTTATATGCCGTATTTCTTTTTAGTGAATCAGTTCTAAGTGCAGAACATTTTTCAGCAGTATACTTAATTTTCGTATGTATGCAGCACACTTAAGATGGTTGTATTTAGCGAGTGAAAATGTACATAAGCAGCATCCTGCAATATACTGTGGGTCCTAACTCCCATCCAGTTGTAGCATGGAACTATTTCAAGCAGAAGGATAATTAGAAATGTCTCATTCGCCACTTGCCACGCAAACCCAATATTTTTAGCGTGTGTTAAACAGGGTTGTCTCTCAGACAGAAATAGGTGCTATGTCTTTTTCGCTTAGCAGCTGCGCAGAACTAACCTTTAGCTTTATGGAAAGCAGCAAAAAGGCAGAGTGCAGATCAGCGCTAAACCGATGATGTCAATCTCTTCTGAAGCTTTGCGTGGGTCTGATGGGAGCAGACGTGTCTGCTGGGTCCCCCGCGCACCTTCTGTCGCAGGAACGCTTCAGTCCCCCCAGCGCCGGGTCCCGTGTGCTCCCCGATGGAGCCCAGGCTGCGACACCCACCAGCGGCTCCTCCCAAGCTTCTGCGATGAAGCAAATTGCGTCGTTACGCTCAGACCGTTGTCAGCACCGCTGTGTGTTCATGAAACTTGAGCTGATGGATGATCTCGCTACAGAGTAAGGGTGTTCACATCCTCGAACTGTCAGCTAGTCCAAAAAAGCTGGTTTGCACTGGAAATGCAGGTACAGGAGGAGTCAGTGTTACAAACACTGGCATCTTCCTCCTTCTCTCTTGTTGGCCGTACATCCTCTCCTGCCATCATCCTGATCTGGTGGTGATATAGCACAGCCAAACCTGGTGGGATTTCTTCGGGGAAGACATGACTTTCAGGCTAGTATTTTTGGTGGTGAATACAGCTTTAATGCTTGAGGCATGTTAATTCTTGATTGTTGATTGCAGTCTGATGTTAGCACAGCCAGCCCCCTGTGCCTCTGCCTCCTGAGACGCACCCAGATGGCTCACAGGTTATGTCAGCTGGACCGAAGCACAAAATACAATTCCCATTTGTGCGGTTCATCTCTCGGTACATCTCCTCCTCATCTATGGGTTGGTTTGTGAGCAGTACGAGTCTGCTGCTGCTGCCTTTGCACTGAGCTGGGAGGTGCGAGCTGCTAATCACCAGGTCTGAGGAGTGAGGAAAAGGGGGGTGAGTTGTTACTCTCTGAGCTCCCACGTTGTCGTAACTAAGCTGTGCAGAACACCATACGGACCAAGGGGCAACACAACTATGCATAGAGCTGCATTTTTCAAAGCAGGTGTGCAAAAATGAAGGATTACAGTCAGAGTGCAGTTGTCAGCGTTAGAAGAAAAGTAACATAGGGCGAGGCTTCAGTTAAGAAAGTGTCATTTTGCTCCATCACATAAATAAGAGTTGCTGTGTCCACTGGGCATTTGCTTGGAATTGAGGTTGATTGTGGCAGGAGTATGAGCGGTCAGCAAACTTGGGAACAACCGCCCAGTGATAGGAGCTGTGGATTGGAGTCTTCAAGCGCAGACGCTGTGCTGGGCTGGGGCTGGACAGGACATGGCAAAAAGGGTCACCGATAGACCAGAATATGGGCAGAAAAAGGTGAACTCCTGCTTCAGTTTTGCCTGATTAGCAAATCCCTAAAGTGAGCCAGATTATTGTTAATCATTCAAACTATGACACTTCCATGACTGTTCTCTGAGTAGTTTGCTTTAGCGGAACTGGCTGTGCTGAGACGGGGACATTACGGTGCATGGATAACAAAATGGTCAATAATAATAAGACCAGAAAAATCCCAACGGTCTTTCTTCATTTACAATACTGTAGTAGCAGCGTTTAGCAAGTGGCCTGGACTCCTGTTGCAAACTGACAATGGTTTTCATGCGTATAGAAGTCAAGCGTAAGGAGGAGACCGCTTTAGCGCTGCTGGCTGGAAAGCAGCAGAGAGCACGTTGAGAATTCATTGCGGTGCGTTATGGGGTGTCCACCACTGCTGCGGCCTCTTCCAGGTCAAGGTGACTTCTGGGGGGACGGTAAAATGTCGGGGTTTGGCCCTCACAAGCTTATTGCCTCTGGGGTGCTGAAAGAGCCCTTTAAACCTGCAGCCATGGGATGGTCTGGTGAGCATCCTTGGGTTCACTGAATCAGTACAGCGCTTCCCAAAGCAGAGGCAGCGAGCACAAAGAGCGAAAGAATGGGACCTGGCGGAGCCTGCCCTGTTGAGCTGCTCACTAGGACCGCATGAGGAACCGGTTTCAGTGAAGATCCTCCAGATGCAGACCTCGTCAGCTGCAAACAGCACTCTTAGCACAACGCCGGGTCACAGAAGTGTGTGAAGTGGTCAGCAGCGTTCTGTATGCAGCTGGTGCCTCTTGTCCGTACCCTCACCATGGCACTGTCTGCTCGTGCCTTTGCCAAGCAGCATCCGTGCCTTCATCTTCATTCCTTGCGTGCTGGCCCTGCCAGCTGAAGCCCTCTTTGAGAGCACAGGTCCTCATCGTGTTGAAATATTTATCACGAAGCCTCGCTGTGCTTCCCTTAGGAAGTTAATGAATTAAGTTTTCCCTCCAAGCAAACCAGTCCAAGTCTGTCAGCCCCAAGAGCCTCGTTCGCCGACGCGTCGATTCAGAACTTTGGACTTGGGGCCGTTCCATAAACGCACTGAGGTGATGGCTGAATATTTAACGCTGATAGTTTCTTCCCCTCTGCAGGGGTTTGTCACTCCAGGGCTCACCTGGAAACGGTAGGAAACTGCACAAGGTGCTGAGAGTCGCTGCTGCTGCTCCCGGGCACCGCAGAGGGTGCAGAGGGCCCCTGGTTGACCGAGGGCTCATGGAGCATCCAGGGTTTGCATTCCTTTCAGTCACACGTTAAAGAGAGGCGATCTGCAAGCTGTGCCCCACAGAAAATGTGTATTCTCAGCCTGAAGTAACGGGCGCTGCTTAGGACCTCACTCCTTTGGCCTATCATCCAGTGAGGCTAAAACACCCTGTTCTTCCTCTCCAGCTTCAGTTTGAAGAAGCTCCACGGTGAATCTGGAAATTTGCATCTGGGGTCCACAAAAAGGCGTTTGTAAAAGGTTTCTTACCCCGATAGCTTTTCTTCTGCTGGCCCTCACCACTTGACTGTGCCCATTACTGTAGCATAGGGTGTACGGTAAAATCTCTGGACATTCCAAAATGGGAAGACGCAGATTCCCAGCCATGAGAAACTTGGCAAGGCATTGGGAGAAAATCGGAATTTGCGGTAAACGGAGACCCCGGTCCTGCCACAGTTAAATGTGGAAGGGCACAGCGAGGATGAGGGTCGCTGAGCAGGTAGCAGAGCTGTGTCACGTGCAGCGAAGTCTCTGCCAATCTCAATATTTAAATCTCTTTCTTTTTTGCAGAAACTGCAAGTCCCCTGATTTCAAATCCCTTCCCGCTTTTACAAAGTAAGTGTGATGGATGTCTGTGGTGCGCAAAGGCGGGGACTTGCACCCTGCAGCCGCGCTGGCCTGCCCGCATAGCATTTTTCATGAATAAATGGGTTTTTATTATGAGTCCATGTGTCAAAGAACAAAAAACCTCATTTTTGTGGCTCTGGTTTTAGATTTAACAACAGAAATCCTTTAGGTTGTTTCTATGCAGTTCGTGACAGACAATTTCGACTCGCAGCCTTTGGAGAGTTAAGTTTTGTGAAATACGCCAATAATATATGTTCTGAGAGACTGAAAATGAACCTATGCTTAAGTTACATTTATGCACAGGAAGATTTGTCTTCATGGCTCAGCTCCCTAAACCCCTTTGCAGAGACAGGTGAGAACTAGGAGCCCAGGGCAGGGTGGTAGGTTTGGGATGGGCAGCCGCATGTGGCCTCTGCTCGAGGTTCTGCCCTGCGGAGCTTCTCCATCCCACAGCCTGTGTGGTTACTGCTTGGCTCGCGTTTGCGTTTTAGGGATGATCATTTCTGCACCGACCCCGTAAGGCAGGGCCGCTGTCCCTCAGCGTGGGACAACCCTGCGCGCTGCGCCCTGAACGTGGCCGCGGTGACAGAGGACGGTTGCCCTTTGTCCATCTGCAGATCTGAGGAAGCGGTGAGAGCTTTATTCAGAACACGAGAGTTCGCGCTGGAAGAAAAATCAAATTAGTGCAAGCAGGTTTAACAACCATGCTGCATTGAGGAGTCCTCTTTTTAAAGCATGCTTCCCAGCACCTCTTTGTGTAGCACCTCATTTATTGTCTGAGATGAGTGGAAGTGAATGAAGTCTTGTTTTCATGGATCTTCCACTTATTTGACGCATGATGGTGTTTTTCTAGGAGGCTGCTGCTGAGCCACATGTATTGTTTCATCGGTTCCTGTCAAAGGAATGGGAAGATGCAGTCGCGCTCTTGTTAAAACTAAAGCCAATGGAAACAGTGGGTGAGAACACTGACAAGTTTCCCTTGCAGTTCTTCTGCATTTGTTTTTCATCAAGATGTGGAGAGAAGTGTTGAAATGTGGGTCCTTTCTGGTGAGGCGAGAGCTGCCTGGGGCTGCTCCGTTCTCGGGCTGGCTGATGGGTTTCGCTCGTGCGCAGGCAGCCCAGGGCATTTTCTGTTGAAACTTTCTGTTAAAAGCTCTCAACTCGTGTTCACTCCTGGCCTCAAACCAGGCCCTGCTATTTTCTCTGGCTTAGATGTGGCAATGAGAGTTAACATGGGAATTAGAGTGATTTATTTAACCTAAGAACAAATGCTGGTTTTTCCCCTCTCTTGGCTTATACAGCCTTACTCTGGAGCCTTGTTCACTGCGTATATATAAAGCACTAATAAAAGTGTCTAATAATAGCCCTGGGGAAAGATGTTTTAAATTGTGCAGCCAACTGTGAGTGTTAGTTCTGTGCGGGTCAAGAGACTGAAGAGGCTTCAGCGGCCGCTGGTGCTTTAGGTTTCTGTAAAGGTGTTTTCAGAGAGCCCCTGGGCAGCCCGTGGGGGTGACACGTTGTGTTCAGAGCAGAGACAGACCTGTCTCACAAAGGGCTGGGTTTTTCTGGGAAGGCTTCTGGGGAAAAGGCGTGCTTTGTGCTCAGCAGCCAACACCCAGCGCGCCACAAATGGCTCTTCTTTTTGGGGAGGAAAGCGCTTTGGTGCTCGGTAGGAGAATGAAATGCCATTGCTTAGGGATGCTGCAGTGCCTGGGTTTCAGACAGCTCACAAGAGGCTGTTGGAAGCGCCCTGGGAGGGGTGTTTGCTGCTCACCCATCACGGGTTCATTGTGCTCTCCACTATGAACCCCTCCACGTTGTGGGAAAACACGAGAGCGAGAGCCAGACTGCTCTGGGATCAGCTGCCCGTAGAGCAGCCCTTTTCTGCTGGCAGACAGGACGTGTTCGAGCAACTTTCTCCTTCCAAATTTTCAAACCTTTTGCCTCGAAGAGCCGTACAGACTCAGGATCCTGGCTGAGCACAGTGGGATCTCCAAGCGCTGGACTGTGCTGCTCTGCATGGCCGGCAGTGGAAGGAGCGACAGAGGGAAAAACCTGGGTCTGTGCTGTGAGCTCTGAGTGGCAGGGGACAGGGAGGAGGAGGAGGGACCGAGGAGGAAGGAGACGGGAGAAGACGGTGGGTGGACAGATGGTGCTGCACAACTTGTCGTGTACTCAGTGTTGTACCCTCTCCCCTTTCCCTGTGCTGTGTGGACAGGTCTGGCCCGTGCAACATTTGCCATTTCGTGCGCAGACATTCCGCTGCTAATTTTAGGCTACGAGCTTGCAGAAACTTTCTGAACATGCAGCAACAACACAGACCCAAAGAGACAGCAGGGCTCACGTGGCAGCCTGAACTCACTGGGGGTCCAGTTCATCTTCTCTTACTCTTTTGTGGAGTCTCAGAGCCTGCTTCCAGCCCTCCTGCAGCAAAGCCTTGTGCATGCAGGTCAGCCGTGTGTGAGAAGAGGCAGGACACGGAGGAGATGCCCAGAGCCTTCCTCTGCAAGGCTGCTGGCCCAGCCGCATGTGTCGGGGTCAGGCAGAGCCGTTTCCCTGCTGCTGCACTGGCTCTCCAGCTTCTGTGCATCGTAGCCGTGGCTGAACATGAGCCCATGGGAGAGCTCAAGCTGTATCCCAAAACCTGCAGAAGATGCAGCATCTCTGACTGCTGCCCCAGCTTCACAGCTCTGGTCTTGGCTGTGGGAAGATCTTGCTTTCCGGGAAAGGAGCTTGGAGCATGGAGGGTGTTGGTCCTTTCTCCCAAGTGGCAAGTGATAGAACAAGAGGAAACGGCCTCAAGTTGCACCAGGGGAGGTTTAGATTGGATATTAGGAAAAAATTCTTCACAGAAAGGGCTGTCGGGCATTGGGACAGTTGTTGCAAGCGGAAGTCAAAGGGAGCGGGATTTACTCGCTGTGTGTACCAGCCCAGATGAACAATTATTTTCCAGCGGTGGCTTTTTTTTTTTACCTCTGTCTTGTCTCCACCCTCCAGATCCCTCTCGTAGCACGGATGCATCCCACCCTCCTTCCAGCCGGCCTGAGTCTCTTTGTGCTGTGGAGCATAAAGGGCTTAGAAGCTGAAATCTCAGACATAGGAAGTTTGAGGAAAGCCTTGGGAAGGAAAGCACGTTCGTTCAATTCCACAGGGATTCTGCACATCCTCCCAGGCATCCCTTCCCTCCTCCCTGGGAGAGACTTGTGAATTGTTGGATGAAATTAAATTTTATCCCTAGTTTTAACTCCTCTTTTTTTTTTTGTGGCAAACTGTAGATTTCTATGACTCTCTCCAAAGTATTTAGAAAATGTTTTAGTATTTTCAGAATGTGAAATTAGTTTTTGAAATTAGACAGTGGGTTTGTTTCCGGAAGTGGATGTTTCTGTAGTAGAACAGAGGGGGAGGCTTTTGGAAATGGGATGGAAATCAACATTTTTCTGAGAAGTGTCACAAATGAGAGACCTTTCAGAGTCCGAGTGCACAGCACGTTGTGGTGGCAGAAGGAGGAGCTTGAGCTGAAGAACCGTGGAGACCTTGATGGTCACTACGTGATGGATGGAGATGGGGAGAACCCAGAAAAAACTGTTTGGGAGCGAAGGGGAGTCAGGCAAGGGGATAACCAGAAGAAAGACATCACGGCTTTATGCTGAGGATATAATAGGAGGAAGGTAAAGCAGGATGGATTGCTCCACCAGCGCTTTGGCCAAGGGTACTACAGGCAGAGATGGCAGAGGGGAGTGCATGTACCTGCTTATGTTTAAATGGCACGTGGAGACCTGGAAGTGTCCTGGGGAACTGTGGTGTGACATCTCTAAATGTCAGACTTTCTGAAACCCCTGAGATGTGCAGCATGGTCTGTTCTCCCAACTCATGGCAGGGGAAGGGGGTCCAGCAAAGCAATGGGATGAAGAACGGGGCTGGTGGCTTTGTGAGCTGCAGCACCAGAGCTCTCTGACCCCGCCAGGAACCTGTTGGCAATGTTCAGCAGGTTCTTTGAAGGGTGACTTCTTTCATTAGATTAATTAAATGCCAATTTTGATGCTTGAAGAAGGGATCAACCTACTGTCTAGATTCCATAAGCAGCAGAGGCAAATAGGTGTATCTGTAACACAAGTCATCTGACATTGAAATATGTATCTAAGAGTGATGGTTTGCATCCGTGTGGGGTCATCTCACTGATAATTACAAAAGGAGTGTAAACAATTAGATTACTTTGTGGAGTTTTACCACAGCCAACTATTTCACTACTGATGATTTCAACAGAAACAGCCAGTTTATTTTCATTCCCCCAGTCCCGAAATTCCTAAGTGTGCCACTCAGCTGCCGAAGTCTTCCCTTTCTTTTGCAAGCACAGTTACTTAAGTGCAGTATTTCCAAACTTCCTCACTACAGCAAAACGTGGGAGCAGCATCACAAGATAATACAGCAATTTAAATAATGCACTGAGCTGGCTCCATCCTTTCAGAGGCTGTAGGTGCTGAGGGAAAGGCACAGCAGGGTGTTTAACCTTACAGAATATACGTGTAGCTTATATGAGTCGTTTATGGGTCTCTTTAATGTTTTTCCTCACAGCTTCCTGTAGCCATCTGATGAATGCCGAGTTTTGCTACCTGACATAAGCATCTTACAGATGATATTCAAGTCAGGCTTTTGCTTTCCTCTGTTTTGGTTCTTCCATCCTGGATGCTGGTGCTTTTGCATATATGCAGTAGATTTCTTAAGTTTCATCGGTGCGGGATATTTTTTTTCCTTTAAATATAGATATAGATTTCTGGTGTATTGTAGCAATAGACCTTTTTCTGTGTGTGTGCCAGGCATTTATATGCAAAGTTGTTTATATACCAAATGCCCGCGTTGTGCATTCTGCTGTTACGGAACAAAACGCCACAGAATAAATGGCCGCAATGTGCTGGTGTATCTGGAGGCGCAGAGGCAAACTGCGATGTTAACGTATTTCAGCCACTCTAGTTTGATATTACATCTCTCAGCTAATGCCGTTTAAATGAGCAGCTTCGAACATTTGCTGTTAGGTTAATTCAGTGGAAAAAAAACACGCATTGAACACGCTTGTTAGAACAGAACTGAACGCAGCTTTTGGCTCCTGAGGGAGCTCTGCTCCCAGCTCTGTCCTGGCTCCAGCTCCTACGCACGGCTCTGGCCCCACAGCTCCGCTCTCGGCCCCGGCGCAGCCCCCTGCTCCTTCCCCCACCTCTGCTTACCCCGGTGCCATCACCGTTCCCCAGTCTCGCTGCACAAAAACCGAGCCGAGTTCACTCCTGCCACTTCAACTTCGGAGCAACAGCATTTTTCACAACCCGATGCTCCTTGTCTTACTCAGGAAAGGCGGCAGAGACTGGAGTTTGACAGATCTGGATGTAAAATTAATTCGCTGTGCTTTGCTTTCAGGCTTAACAAGAAGGGTGTGCTTAAAGCAGCCTGCAGGAGGCACGAGCTGGGAAACCCCGGTCAGTGTGTAGCTCAAATCTTTGTGCAGCTTCACCGAGTTCCCCCCTAAACGCACCAGCAGGTGCTTCAAGCTGTCCCTCTGCCCTCCCAGCCTTCTCATGGCAAAGCGAAGCACGTGGACCCCAGCCCAGGCCGCAGGGACGTGTCCTGACACCTCCCAAATCACAGCCCGAGCTTCTCCAGAGCCGCTGTGACGTGCACACGGGGGCTGAGGTGACAAGGACCAGGCTCAGAGACGCTGCCCCGCTACTGTACAAACTGCACGTGTGCTGCTTCCCTCCATACTCTGTGTAATTCTTCTGAACTGATTTCTCCCAAACAGAGCCTTACACCTGTGGAGCTTGTGGAATCCAGTTCCAGTTTTATAACAATCTCCTGGAGCACATGCAGTCCCATGCAGGTAAGCTGGGCACTTTGACTCGCTTAAAGCGGAGAATTAAATTCTGCGCTGATACCTGATCTTGACCCCGTTGTGTGTCAATGGAGCTTTCTTTGCTCATGGTTTCCAAAGCCCCAGTAATTTTACCTGCGGAAAATAAAGATATTCAGAGGCTGGAGCACATAGCAGTGGCTGCACCAACGCAAGGCTCACGGTATATCAGAAATATTACTGCTTTCCATAGGAAGAGAGGAAAGGTGCCGTGCTAGCACAGAGCACATCAACCTGCTCATTCCCTCAGTCCAAATGGGATCGATTCCAAGGGGATGCTCATTGCGTGAGCATTAATGGGTGACTCCTACAGCAGATTAAATCCCTTCTCCTGCAGAAAGGGTAGTTCTCATGGAAACAAACAGAGCAAAAATGCTCGCAGGGCCTTTGCCTGCACGAGTCCTTTTCCGTGCTTGTGTCTCCCAGAGTTCTGCAAAGGACTGAAATGTGTTCTCAGAAGAAGCATTTGCCGTTTCATCAGTTGCGTTCATTTCTTTCTCAGCTGTCTACAAAAGAAAATTCTGAGGAGTAGTTGCACTACTTTGTTTCTAAGCCACCTTTTTTGATTTTTATTTCAATACGTAAGAGATGATTTTAAAGTTTCAAAGCCAAGGCTGTTTCAAAGACAGCATTCAGAATATTCAGGAATGTAGAAATAGGATTTTTTTTTTTTTGGCAGATTTTTTTTCATTTTTTTTTCCTCTTGAATGTAAATTCAAGTGAATTAACACAGGTATACAAATTAATTCACCTTTGACAGACCTGTGTTCTCTGGCAGACAGCTGCTCTGTTGAGGTTTATGTTCGGTGTTTGCATTTGCCCTCACTTCACAGGTGAGCCCTGAAGGACAAGAGGCTTGAGGAAAAGCACATTGTCCATTCTGCAGCAGTAACTCTAATCGAAGTTCTTACCTCCTTCTGTGTGTTAGTTTTAGCCCTAATTTTAATGAGTGTCCCTTGAGTTCCTCACCCATGCGGTTCCTCGGTCCCAGTTCACTTCTCTCACAGGTGAATCGTAGTGCAGGCTTGGTGTGTTGTTCAGCAGCTACTTTATTTATCATCTTTGTAATGTTAAGAATGGACACTTCGGGTGATTTGTTATCATGCGGTGTGAGTTTTGTGGTTGTTCTTTTCTGTTAGAGCGTAAGCTGGTTGATGTGGAGTGGTGTGACTTGGCGTGACGGCAGCGGCTGCCGCCACTCCGTGGTGGTGGGGTCTGTTCTTCTGTCTGTCGATGGCAATTTCTGCTTGTTTCCACACTGCGTCCTCAGCATCCTCTTCCTTCTTCTGGTCTCTGGTACTGAAAAACAGCATTTTGAGTTATAGCTCTTGGTGACACTGAGTAGAGGAGCTGCGAAGCAGGGTCCAAGGCCAAGGTGTCAAAGGGAAGAACAGCAGTTCACTGGCGAGGTGTGAGCTGTTGAAAATGTTAAGCTAGTGCTGTCTGCAGCTTCTTCCTTCTGTGTTCTCCACTAATGACCCATGGGCTCTGGGCTCGGTCACCTGGGTTACTCTGGACACAGGAATGGCTGGAGGGAGCAGGTATTGGTGATCCGACTCATGTAATGTCAGCATCCAACTCAGGATTATCCCTGTTAAACTCTTCGTTTTCTCATCTCTGCCTGTTTGTGAGTCACTGTCTTTGCTTGGCTGCTTCCCCCACTGGTCCAGTGGCAGCGAGCTCGTCCGTGTCTTCTTCAAGTGGTGTCACCAGGGCTGCCCTGGGAAAGCAGCTATTCCCTGCTGTGCCATCTCTGTGCCCGGTGCTTTTGCCAGTCCTGTGCTCGTGCCTGTTCCTCGGGAGGGAACAGCAGCCTTGCCTCCCGATGGATGCGGCTGGGGGCAAGCGGCACCGCGTTTACTGCTGTGGGCTGAGGGCAGGACAAAATGAAGAGGTGTGAGAGCTGCAGGCAGCTTTGGGGGTTGGCTGGTTCTGGGTATGGTGCTTAAGTAGAGCACCAGCAGAGCTTACCTGGGACTTGCAGTG
The DNA here is from genome assembly GCA_013399365.1 of Pampusana beccarii. Lineage (NCBI taxonomy): Eukaryota > Metazoa > Chordata > Aves > Columbiformes > Columbidae > Pampusana > Pampusana beccarii. The sequence continues at coordinate 92,344 of VWYH01009239.1, forward strand.
ACTCTGGTCGCAGTTTGTTGCCTTTTAGCCTGTCAGAGCTTGGGGATTTCCCTGTCCAAGAAGCAGCATGGGCACAACATCTCTGAGGTGTGGGGGTGCGGAGACCTTGCAGTAGCCAGCAGAGAATCCACGTACTGGGGACACTGGTATAGGAGCCGTTTAGAGCAGTCCGTATGCCTGACTCAAGGAATGTCTCACTGTGGGGATGCAGAGGTACAAGAGGGCGGATGGGTCAAGTACTCCCTCAGTTAATGGGTTCAGGAGTCCAGTTTGGCTTATCGTGTCTGATGCTAAGGGCTGATCTCTTCCAACTAAATGTGACACATCCACTGAGCTCCTCTCGCAGTGACTGAATGCAGGGAACGTGCTGCTGGCCTGGAGGAGCAAAAGCGGGGACATACTGGCTCTTAAGTCGTTCAGAGGGCTGAGCCTGGAGGCTAGAAGGTAATAAGGAGAGATTATAGCTCCATAAAGCAGCTACACAATGAGAAGAAGCAATTAGAATGTAAATAGGAGGCTGAAAGGCAAAAATAGAACAGCAGAACACCAGGCAAAGGAATTTGTTCTGTAATTACAGTGTACAATATACAGCTTTGACTCCCTTTAGAGTACTTTGTTCAGGTCGAGTGCTACCATAGAATGCCCTTCCTACAATCTAGAGCTAAAAAATAAAAGGACGACTAGGCTGAACCTGGATTAAAGGATTGGAGGCATGAAGAGAAATTAAAGAACCATGATCTGTGTAGTTCACAGACTGCTCGATAAGTAAGATGAGGCTGAAACGCACAAATCTCATTAATGCCATATTGAATGTCAGTGGGTATTTGTACATTGTAAATCCCCTATTATTTTGAAATAGATAAAAGAGTTGGGGTGATGAAATATAGAGGGTTTCTCCCCTCACCAAAACAAGGAAGGCCTGAACCATGAACAGAGTTAGTAGCCAATGTAGCCATTTTCCTTTGCCTACCCACAGGTGTTTGGAGTTGAGGACAATGATGATATTGGCTCAAGAGCAATTGGTCTAAGCAAACGCTGGGGGAAAAGTGACGTGTTGTATCTGATCACTGGCATCCACTGGAGCACCCCCTGCTCTTCCACACCTGCACACACCGTCCTGTGGCTGCGGTCCCCGGGTACCAGGCAGGACCAGGGACTCAACTCACTGAGCACACACATCCTTGAAATGCTCCCAGCATCTGCCCTGGTTCTGTCATAGCCCGGATTGCTCTCAGGTATTGATGCAGCCTGCGGCCAGTGCAGTGCCCTGATCTAATAATAACTGTACGATCTGTGCATCGTCAGCCAGGTTTGTGAATGCCCCAGTAGTTGAGCTGCTCAAATTCGAGAGGACTTGCTCACCTGGAAGAGGGCACTGGAATGTGATCACATCATTGTTTGTCTCTAGATCCTCGCGGGTCTCCCTTCTCTCCCAGGTCATTGCCGCACACAGAAAAGAGCAGCTTTACCCTCTGTTTGTTCTGCCCAGCACCACATCAGCCTGTGTGTGCTGTAATAAGACATTTCTGTAGTTCGTGCTCTGCTGTCTGGAGCACCGGGGCAGCATTCTTTTCACTGCATGGTGTGCTTAGGCTGTAGGTAATGCCACCTGAGCTGGTCAGCTTTGGAATCCCTTTAGAATCAGTGGAGAAGAAGTCATTGATGCCAGGTGAGTTCAGAGCATGGTGGATCTTACACTACAAGAGGCATTTAGTTCTGCCTGGGTGAAGGAATCACACACTTGAGCCCGTTTTGCAGCACTGAGTGTGAAAGGAGCCCCAAGGGGCCACTTTGAAGAGAGGCATGTCTAATGGAGATATCCAGAATTAGGTGAGATGAGTCCAGCTGTGATGAGTGAAGGACCTGTTTTGTCTTCTTTGTTTTTAATTCCATCCTTCTCTTCAGCTTGGTCATCTGTCTCTCCATCTTCCTCCTTCCTCTTCCACCTCTCTTCGTTGTGCACTTTACTGTTGCTTCACAACCTGTGTCAGAGCACAATTTCATTGTGAAGCATACCAAGAACTAGAAAATTTCCTCTAGAGGTTGAGGGGAAGTTCTTGGAGCACAAGAGGCGAAAGAACGTGGATACAGTACAGAATTTACCAATCTTGACTACATTTCTGTGAAAGACCCCATCCAATTGGCAGCCAAAGTGTTTAGCTCAGTTACATATACAGAAATGGGAGCATGAACACAGGCACCTGCAGAGCAGTTGGTGTCTTTGCAGCCGTAGGGAGGAACAATCTTTGATCACATTCCAGAAACTTGGGGTTTTTTCCTTTTGTTTCCAATCTGAGGCAGCAGTGAGCAGCCCAAGAGGAGACTGGCCCTTTCTACAGTGGGAGGAAACCATATGTGAAGATTGTAATGAAGTCCTCAAATACAGAGGTGTTGAGCATAGCTTGAAAAACAAAGTACTTAGCGGTAAAGGGAAGCCACCTGTGGTGCAGAAAGAGGCAGTAAGGCAAAAGAAGGATAAATGCTTGTTACACCTGCTTTCATTTTGAAAACAAGCAAATCGCACAAGTCAGGCTGCACAAGGAACATCTGTTCTTCCATGTGTGCAGCTTCAGTGGACTGGGAGACGTTTCTCAAGGTGTGTTAATGGCATCAGTGTCACTGAAGCACAGAAAAAGCCACTGTTATTTCAGCCACAGTTTGGGAGGTGATAGGCTGCAAGTCCACAGACAGTTCTGCAGGTTTCTGGCAGTACTATGCCATCTCACATCTCACTGAAAACTGCTTAAAAGCTACAGAGAATGAAGAAGGTTGGTGTCACCTTATTTAAGGGAACCCTGAGTAAATGGTGGGTGCTGTTTCCCCTTCTTTGTACTTTAAGCATTATTATCTTGTGCTTCTAACACCTCCCTGTCTCTTGCCCCACAGCTGACAACGAGAACAATATTGCCTCTAGCCAGCCCCGATCACCTCTAGCCGTCGTTGAAGAAAAGTGGAAACCGCAGCTCCAAAGAAATAACGCCAACAACAGTACGTAGCAGTGTTTGCTCTTCTGTCCCGGGCTTACCTCCCCGCTTTGAACAAGTGACTGTCACAGAGGGTGCAGCAGTGATGGGCTTCGCACAGGGACCTTGTTATCACCTGGCTGCACTTGATTTCATCTGTAATTCATGTACCGTCCTGCACAGCAGAGCACCCGTTCCCGTTACAGGAGTGCTCATAGGCAAGAAGTACTGGGAGCCCTGGGGAGGGGGTAGGAAAGGTTTGTAAGGAAGATGCATTTGGGAGTGCCTGGAAGAAGTTAACTTCTGATCCAGGGTCAGATCTCCTGGCCTGGGATCAAAAAATTAATCCAGTCGTCGTGGGGTGATGTAGGCACAACCTGTCGCTCGCTGTGCTGGTTTTATCCCCAACTCATCCTGTGGGCTCGTGCTTCACCACAGGAAAAGGTAAAATACAGCCCGGTGGGAAACCAGTTCCAAAGCACGTGAGCTGAGCAGCCTTGGGAGAAAGGTGATACAGAAAAAATAGTGCTGTTGTGTTCTGGTATGACCAGAAATGACATTCACACTGCCCAAAATCAGCCATAAAAAGTAGGAATTATGGAGTTCAAGGGAAGAAATGGAAACTTGGGCTTCAGCATTATTTGAGAGGGTGGAGGAAGTAACTCCTCTTAAAATAACTCTCTCAAAGAAAAGGCTCAAGTCACAAAAATACAAGTCCAGCTTTCCAGCTGGGCTGAGCTGTGACCACCAGCCTGTAGACATGGATAGCGAACAACACTCCTGATTATAACTTGTCTGGGCAGTTCCTCAGTGAACACCGCAGAGGTGCCATCGGTGAAGGCACCAGACTGTGAATAACTAGTGTGTGCTCGGTCTCAGTCCCCACACCAGGGACAGTAGCAGATAAGCTGCTTGCTGCTCTAAGCAAGAGCAAGGCCTGTTCCTGGAGGTTCCTCTGTCCAGAAACCCTTGGGGTCGGAGATGTCTCTTCCATCATCTGGGCATGTTCCACCTCTTTGGGTCTCTCTGGGAACTGTTTTGTGACTTCCTCCTCTCTCCTGTCGCCGAGGAGCGATGCTCACATGGTGCTTTCTCTCCCTCCTTGTATTTCACTGCAGCGTCCACGAGCGGTTCGGTAGGGAACAGCGCGATCCCGGAGAAGGAGCGGCAGAACATTGCCGAGAGGCTCCTGAGGGTGATGTGCACTGACCTCGGGGCTCTGAGCGTGGTGAGCGGGAAGGAATTCATCAAGCTAGCGCAGACCCTGGTTGATAGCGGAGCTCGCTACGGTGCCTTCTCTGTCACCGAAATCCTTGGCAACTTCAACACGCTGGCTCTGAAGCATTTGCCTCGGATGTACAACCAAGTGAAGGTGAAAGTCACCTGCGCCCTGGGCAGCAATGCTTGCCTTGGCATCGGTGTCACTTGCCACTCGCAGAGCATCGGCCCCGATTCTTGCTACATCTTGACAGCTTACCAGGTGGAAGGCAACCACATCAAGAGTTACGTCCTGGGAATTAAGGGCGTAGACATTCGCGACAATGGTGATTTTATCCACCACTGGGTACAGAACGTGCTGTCAGAGTTTGTGATGTCAGAGATCAGGACGGTGTACGTGACAGACTGCAAAGTCAACTCCTCTGCGTTCTCCAAGGCAGGCATGTGCTTGCGTTGTTCGGCCTGTGCCTTGAACTCGGTAGTGCAGAGTGTGCTGAACAAGCGAACACTACAGGCTCGCAACATGCACGAAGTGATCGAGCTCCTGAATGTCTGTGAAGATCTGGCGGGATCCACGGGCCTCTCGAAGGAGACCTTTGGCTCCCTGGAAGAGACCTCTCCTCCGCCCTGCTGGAACTCGGTCACCGACTCCCTCCTGCTCGTCCACGAGCGCTACGAGCAGATCTGCGAGTTCTACAGCAGGGCCAAAAAGATGAACCTCATCCAAAACCTGAACAAACACCTGCTCAGCAACCTGGCGGCCATCTTGGCGCCGGTCAAGCAGGCGGTGATTGAGCTGAGCAACGAGAGCCGGCCCACCTTGCAGCTGGTCTTGCCCACCTACGTCAAACTGGAGAAACTGTTCACTTCCAAAGCTAACGATGCTGGCGTGGTCAGCAAACTCTGCCACCTCTTCTTGGAGGCGCTGAAGGAGAACTTCAAAGTTCATTCGGCACACAAGGTAGCCATGATCTTAGACCCTCAGCAGAAGCTGCGGCCCGTCCCACCGTACCAGCACGAAGAGATCATTGGCAAGGTCTGTGAGCTGATCAATGAGGTGAAAGAGTCCTGGGCAGAAGAAACAGAATTTGAACCTTCAACCAAGAAGCCTCGGGCAGCAGGGGAAGCCACAGCAGCTCAGGAAGAAGATTGGTTCGGGAAAAATGAAGTCTATGATTATTTGCAAGAACCTCTCTTCCAGGCCACCCCTGACCTGTTTCAGTACTGGTCGTGTGTTACCCAAAAGCATACAAAACTAGCCAAGCTAGCCTTTTGGCTCTTAGCAGTGCCTGCTGTTGGTGCCAGAAGCGAATGTGTAAATATGTGTGAGCAGGCTCTCTTAATCAAAAGGAGACGACTACTCAGTCCAGAAGACATGAACAAACTCATGTTTTTGAAGTCCAACATGCTTTAAGACTGTCTTTTAATTAAAACAAAACTTTAAAACACTGTTCCAAACAAAGAAAAAGAATTTAAGTTCTAAACACTGTGGACCTCATTATGAATGCCCCTGGAAACCAAGTGCTTTTTTATATATATATAAAAATATAAATATATATAAAATTAAGTTTGAAAGGAAAGCTGAGCACGTGAGAGAGACGGCCCTCTGCCAGGAACGTGCTCCTTTCCATAGATAGTGTGTGGACTTGACAGACTTTCTAATGTTTTCAAGTGGGCAGACCAATGGGAGGCTGATGTTCTAAAGTCTTCAGGCAGCTGAGATCTAAAGTGACTTGAAGTTTCTTTTGTTTCTCCTCCACCCCACCTTTCCTCTTGTCCCCTGGGCCATCTTCCCATGGATAATCAGAACACATTGAACAGACCAGCTCTGCGCTGGCCTTTGCTCCTTTGAAGAGCTGTACACCTTGAGGCCGTTTGTCTGCAGCCTTCTTGACATACGGTGCATGTTATCAGGGCAGCTGTGTTTTATGAACACTGTTATCTTTAGAAATCAGGAAGGGAGACTTTAAAGGGTTTTTTTCATTTTATTTTTACCTTTTTCTTATACTTTTTTTCCAAAAAACAAAAGTTACACTGCTGTCTCCACTCCCAGTTTTGAGTTCAACATGTTAACTAGTGATTTTAAGTTTTATTTAAAACTAAGAGAAATGGTTCATGGCAGAAAATGCCTGTTGCGTTTCTTGGATTCATTTTTTTACAGCATAACTTCTTTTCTGAATTCCCAGTGTTGATCAGCTTCTCTGTGAATTTTGCCCATCAGGGCTTCTCAGACTTGTTCTAGAGTAGCCCATTTACAGTTAAATAATATCCTTATGGGAACCACAGCAGTTGCTTTTATGGAAAAGCTAGAAACCAGGCAAATCAAGTGAGTGGTGACAACACAGGTGTCTCTGGGCCACCAGCAAGCTTGCCAGGCTCTGCCAGCTGCCATTGAGAACCCTTGTACTTAAAACTTTTTGCAAAAAACTTTCTCAGTGCACACACTCAAAATAACCTTCCCAAGGCCAAGGACAAACCAAGGTGTATGATTTTTCAGGGGAACAAATGTCAGTTTTGTCAAACTGGGGTTTGAAGGAAGCTTAAAGAAGTGCATGGGCTCAAAAATCCTTCTGAATGTAAGTGCTCCTGATTGAGTGCAAAGAATATCTTCCCATTTTATTTAGAATGGTTCCTCTAGTAGCACGAATGTCTTTTTAATACCTACAGTGCATTACACTACTTGTTATGTTGCCGAGTCGTTCTGGCTAGGAAGGCCACGGGCCCTTGAGCGTTCACACTTACTGGCTCACCCCAAATGCAATTAGAGATCACTGTAACCCAGAAACACCTCAGTCGCTCCGCTGTCCCCCCAGCCGGGGCTCTGCTGTGTCCGGTGCCCGTCGGCACAGCTCGGGCGCTGCCAGACGGGATCTCTGCAGGCTGGCAGGTCCGGTGCCTCTCGGACAATTCCCAACTTCTGGTGCCAAACTGTTAATTTTTCATCACTGGGACTTGTATCCTGGAGGCAAATTGAAGCAAATTCTTATTTTTGCCATAGCGTCTCCTGCTTCCAGTAGTGTGCTCCAGAGCTGCAGTCCCAGGGGCCACAGCAGCCTCGGAGGCTTGGGAGGGTGGACTCGCTCAGCTCTGAGCAGGCTGGAGCCCTTCGGCAGCGCTGGGTGTTTGCTGGGTGCTGACGATGCGGTGGTGAGGCCAGGGCCCTCTTCGAAGTGCTGCTCTTGAACAGGTGTTAAACCAAGATCCCACCTGCTCATCTCTGGTTGTAGTAGAAGTTGCAGGTCCCAAGACATGAGAAATGGCAAATCTAATCTCTCAGGCTTTGTGTGCAGATGCTTTGAACCTGACAGGCTCTACCTGACAGCTTCACCGCCATGGGCTCAGCCAGGGGAACAGTTTGTATGCTGGAGACCTCCCCTAGGTCAAGGTTACTGAGGGTGGCTCTTTGCACCCTTTGCAGCCTGGAGACGACCTACTAGCTTTGGTGTAGCATTTGTGTTGACCTCTCGGCACCGTTACTGGCATCAGGGCAAAACCAGTTGTCTCCTAAATGTCAGTTTTGCATGTAGACACGGTCTGCAACCCCACTGAGAGCTGCAGGGGCGCTGGAAGATGAGCGGCCAAGGCAGAGAGGCACTTGGGCATCTTATTTCTCTGGCAGTGACTTTGGCAAATGGAGGCGTTGGTTGTAGGGCCAGCTTTTCTTCTTCCTGGTTTTATTTTTTCCCGTACAAATCCTGCTTGCCTGGCTACTAGTTGGGCCCATCTGTTTGCACTTGTAGTGCAGGAGAAACCAGTAACAAAAAATAACTGAGTCTCCCAACTACAAACAAAACACCCAAGTGAGATGTGTGCCGATAACAGAGCGTTTGTGCTGTGCTGCTGTTCCCACTGAAAAGCACAAGGTATCCTGCGGCGAGAAACTTGGCGTCCGTGAATCCAAAGCAAGATTAACTTTTGAGGCTGCAGAGCGTGTGCCGTGCAGCTCAGCTGATGGGCAGAACAGGGGACAGGATTTGTAGTTTTTTCTCCTGATGGCACATTATCCCTTTTTGCTTGGTTTACCTGAGAGACGCAGGTTCTCTGATGCTCAGGCAAACGTGTAGAACCCTCGCATTGCTTTGAAAAGAAAGCTCCAAACCCTAATGGTCCTTTGCTAAGGGACAGGCTGCTAACTTCTGTGGGATTTGCTAACTTGGGCTTGTTGTGTTGTCTCTCTGCAAAGCATTAAGGGTGGGATAAAGCAGAGTTAGCGCAGGTTTAAAGCCGTGGAATTGAGAATGAGGTAAAGTTGCGGTCATTTGTGAGCTGGAGCTGGCTACACAGCCAGGTCATGCGAACGGGGAGGACACAGCCACCCCAAATCCCAGCCCGTCTCCCCTAACCCTGTCTGCAGTGTGGTTTTGGCATCACATCTGGAGTTTTCTTGCTGGGACAACCAAATAGGCTGACTGGCCCTGTCCCCCATCCGAGTACCTGCCCCCTGCAAGGCAACTGTGGTTATAGTTGCACTGATGATGGATGTTAAGCAAACATGCAGCGTTGCCTGGTAGGTGAGATTCTCAAAAAGACTTAAAAACTCAATTTAGCAGCTGAAAAAGCAAAATAAATCCCAAAGCCCTAAAATGGTGCAATCTGGAAAGTTGGTGAGAAGAGGAGCTGGTTGGCCATCCCCCTTGGCAAGTTTGTGGAAGGAGCTGCAGCTTTTCCTGAGTCTTGGGCGTGGTTACGGGGTGTTCTGCTCAGAGGAGCTGTTGATGCTGTGTCTGCTCACAGTGTGACTTTTGCGCGATGAACTTAATGCTGCTTTGAAAGGAGAGAAGCACATCTGGAGCACACGTATTTACCCTAAATGCTTTTGCTCGTGTTTCTCCTTCCCTCTTCAAGACTTGGATTTGCATTCTGGGGAGCATGGATGCTTTACCAAGGTCTGAATTTTGGAAGCTTTTAATTTGCCAGGTTAGTCCAACCCAAGCTCTTCTGTGACTGTGTTCTGTGGTTGTCTCGGTGGTGTGGAGCACTGGTGGTGGGCAACCAGAGGGGAAGAGGGTCTCCTGGTCTGGCCAGAGCTGCCATGAGGTTCTGCTCCCTTTGAGTTGGGAGGAGAGCTCCTCAGAACTGGGATCACCCTCTGGTGGGGCACGTTGGGAATTTGCCTTCTGCTTGTTGCCTTTACTTGCGCTTGAGAAATGTGTTAGGATAAAAAATGGTGTATGTGTCCTCCAGGCATTCCTTCTGTTTCTGCTGACCTTGCAGACTTCTCTTGCTGACTTTGCAGTTTGCTTTGAGGGGTTATGATCTTCAGGTGGGGAGCAAGCACCAACAGAAGATGAACTGTAGAAATGAAGGGCCCTTCCAGTCCTGTCTGAAGATCCTTGTTACTAGAAAACTGAGAAAGTGGGATACAAAGGCAGAGCTCTTCAAAGCAGGAGGTTGTTTCTGAGCGAATACGGCAGCCAGAGGGTCAGTGGAGAACACGGAGCCCAGATTTGTCTCCCATCTCTTTTTGCCATGTCTCTAGCAGCTGATAGTCCTTGTGCTCTGGCTTGCAAGAGGGCTTAGTATCTTGCACATGGGTTGGTTTCAGATGGAAGTAAACGTTTTGTCAAAGCTGTGTGTCTGTTCTAAGAAAACTGACTTGGTTGTGTTTGAACTAGTGCAATCTGGAGAGCTTTCTGTTAAAGCCAACCGTGGGCTCAGGTTTTGTCTGATTTGTCTGTTAATTGCTGGTTAAACCAGTTTAGCTTAGAGATGAATTGGTTTAAGCAGGAACCACCTGCACTGGTTTAACTGCGCTTGCTGGGTGTTCTCCCCGCTGATCAGGGAATACGTCCAGAAGCAGCTCAGGGAGTCGTGACCCTTCCATGAATTTTGCAAATGGAGTTGTGGCAGATACTCTCAAATCTCGAGAATCACTGAAAATAGAGGGGAGACACTTCTGGAAGTTGCTTGAGCTCTAAATTGCGGTATCTGAGTTAATACAGCATTGAGATGCATCTCAGGTTGGCTGGTTGGGTTTTCACCAACTGCTTGCAATAACGTGGAAGGTTTAGCGTGAGAAGAAGTTACCACGCGTGTTCACACTGGTGGCTGAGTCCCCTCAGCCTCGCCTGGTCTGAGAGATCATTTCCACCTTTCGGATCCCGCAGTAGCCACGTCAGGGCGGCGTGTTGCACAGGAGCAGGGCGACTGAGACTTCGTGCTGCTTGGAGAACGCCGTGTGGGTTTCTAGGCAGCACCAAGTTACTGGTAAATCGAAAGACAATAAAAAGGCAGCCAAAAAAGTCATTCAAAGGCTGGGAGCGCTGCTTTGTGCTGAGGAAGGACTGATCTCTAATTGCATCTCTCTGGTGAAGGAGGAGAGGAGCTCCCGTGAGCATTCAGAGGACGCACATGCAGGAGGGGACGAGTTGTTCCCTGTGGAATAATTAGAAGTAATGGGATGAAAACGAACAGAAAGACACTAAAGGCAGATTCTGGGAAACCTTTACAGGGAGGAGAAACCCGTTTATCTGGGAGGAGTCTGTTACGGGAGTGTTTTTTGAGCCCAGGGCCGTACAGCTACACAGAGCACAGTCCTTAGGGCACAGGCTGCTTTGGCCTTGCCAAGAGAAAAGCGGCTGAGAAATGATTCCTGCGTACCGAGTCCCATCCTGCCCGATGGGTCCAGGAGGGTTCACAGAGCATCTTCCTCTGCATCCTCCTCGCCACCGGCACCAAATCCCTCCCAGCACTCCAGTACGTACATGAACCAGGTTTCAGAAAGGAGGGAGGTGGCTGACGGGCAGAAGGGGCAGAGGAGAGAACACCAGTTGAGGAGCAAACGTCTTGTCAGCCCTTACACTGCCAGGGTGGACGAATCGGGGTGGGGGGGAGTGTTCAATGTTTTGCTGCTTCTGCTGTGCGTTTTCTGCGCTACACCATGATCTTTGATCTGTTGGGAATACCCCGAAACACTGGCTGAGACTCCGGGTCCTGTGTCAGGTACTTGGAAGATGTCGCCCCGTAGCAATAAGAACTCCCTGTCCCCGCGCCACGGGCTGTCACCTCCCTGGGGCCTCTGGAAACATTACTGCACAAAACGAACAGTAATGAAGGTCCGGAGGGGTAAAGCCAAGCACAGCTCTGAGTCGAATGCCTCGTTAGTCCTGTGGGATAGTGTGCTTATGCTAGGCCAGAAATGGTGAACCAATGAGAGTGTATTGCCCTGAAGTTTAATTTCATATATTGAATGTTTTGGGGGGATTTCTGTTTAATTTTGGTTTCTGTTTGGCTGGTTAGTTGGGTTTTTTACTACTCCTGTTAGAGTCCTTTGTTTTATAACTTGACGGAAGAGTTTTGCTCACATTAGACAACAGTGCAGACCCTTTAGGGTTAATGACCTGTAGGCAGCTGAGTTTGAATTTTTTAGAATAGCTTCTGAAATGAGTCACGTAAGTGGCTCGTGGATGCACAACAGCAACCACTGACTGAACGGGTTCTCTCCCTTCCCATCGCTGGAGCGTCCCTGGCAGTGGTCAGCGCGGCCGGTACCCGGGTGAGCAGCACAGCCTTAACGAGAGGAGTGTTCGGCAGTGAGCTGATGAGAACAGGCATGTCAAACCCTTGCTTTTTACAACCAAAGTTCCTTAAAAAGACACTCCCAGCCTCATCAGCCTTGAGCGCTTGTTTTCAGTCTTTGGGGGGTTCTTGTGGCGGTCTCTGCAATGACTGTGGATAGGATTTTTTTTTTTCCCAGTGGGCTGGGGGGTAGGAGGAGGGATTCTTTGTTTTTTTATTTCCCCTTGCTATCTGTGGAGAAGGACCTTTCCGCTCAAGGAAGGAGACGTATTCTGGAAGGTGCAACAGTCTTAGAAGCTGTTTTCCACAGTCCCTTTGAACTCATTGGGACTTTAATTTTTTTTTTTTTTTTTGTAATTATTTAAAAGGAAAACTGATAACGGATGAACTGAAACATTGGTGACAGGTGACTAGCCAAGGCTGTCAGTCCAGGAGGAACACACAGCGTCCAGACCGGGGCGGCCGTAGCTAGAACGTGTCGTGCCCACAAACCAAACCGTCAGGAAATCCTTGTTTGCAGCCAGTCTGAAAAGAGAAGCTGTTCCTCGTTCGTATGTTCGTTTTTCAAAACCTCCTGCTGGGAGCTGAATTCTTGTTGTTTCATCAAGCAAACAATTAACGTTCTCCTCTCCCTCCTCCCCCTCCCTCCCCTCAGTAACTCGTGTGCGTTTCCTTCCTTTCTGTAGATGCAGATGTTCTAGGCAATACCACAGATGCACCTGCGTGTGTCTCTACCTGCGAGTGCAAGAATCTCATGTCATCTTAAAAAATACAAAAAAAAAAATATACAAAAAATATACAAAAAATATCTTTTTTAGGCCAGAGTTTTCTACAGGTATTAATGAATATTTTTCTTAATCCTTATAAGTTTTATGTGTTTAATATTTCTTAATACCGGTAGCATTAATTTATACTTTTGTAGCAACACAATATTTTTATAAACCGCCACCGCTGGCTTTGTCTTCATAACGGGGAAAAGTGCGGGCAGCTGGCCCCGCGCTGTACCATGTACTGTATTTAAAAGGTTATCTAATGTCACACTTGCTGTGTTAATAAACAAAACAAAACCTGTTTGAAGTCTCATGTATTGTTGGTGTGGATCGAATGACTCAATAGAGAGCAATATTGCACGGGGTTGAGTTGCTGATTTTCATTGTGATATATGAACGCTTGAGGCCAACTCAAGTTCTTCTGATTTTTCTTTTTAGGATTTTGTTTTGTTTTGTTTTGTTTCATTTTTTTACAGCTAAATAAATTCAGTGCTGTTTGAAACTTAGACTGACGTCAAATGAAAAGGATTATTAAAGAAAAAAAAAATCAAGGTGTTTAAATGTTGCTGTTTTTACAAGTCTGTTGCTGTCTGAATGGAAATATTCCACAAGAGAGGAGGAATAGTTCCACTTAGTTTCCAAACGAGCTGAGCGCTCCAGGCCAGAGCTCAGTTATTTGGAGGTATCTTAGAGACATGTTTCTGCAACATTCTTTTCAGAGTTGATGCCAAGGCAGAAGACAAACTGTAACTGTAAGAGAGCATCCGTTGCTTGAGGATTTTCATGTCAGTGTTGTATTTATGGTTTTACAATAAAACAACCTTTAGGAAAAAAAAAATAAAAGTGTCTGGGGTTTTCTGTTTTTCAAGCACGTGAATGGGACATCACCCAGTGCCGGACGTCTTGTTGTGAAGAGGGAAAACATCCATTAAAGTGACTTAAATCTCAGCACTGGTCTCTGATGGACCTTGTCAGCTGTAGAACTCCACGGCGGGTTCTCCCCGCATCCCTGGTGCATCCCGAGCGTTTTCCAGAGCATCTTCTGCCTCGCGCTCGGTCGCCAGTGCAGTGAACCTGCTCCCCTGTTGCCATTGGGACGCTCATGTGCAGCAGAACCTGCTCCAGGCCAGCCCGGCCAACGGGAGGGGTTGGTCGGTGTGTTGTAATGCAGAATTCGTATTCACACCACCAGGACGGGTTCAGATCAGCTGGTTTTATGCTGCTAAAGCACTGCATGCTGATACCAAGCCAGATAGTCTTAGCTGACGTAGACCGTGTTTCTGCCCAGCGTGGTCAGAGATTGTCACTTGTATCAGCAGATCCACCTGCAAATCGCTTTCAGCCCAGGAGAAAATACGCATTCGGGCACTGAGCAGGTGCTGAGTGGGCTCTGTCCACAAGGCAAAGCCCTTGGCAGCTGTTCGTAAAGAGCCAAAATACAGAAGGGCACAGAAGCCTTTGCCTAGAGGCTGTATCGGCCTTGACGTGCAGCGGTGTCTCACGGGGATGCGCTGGTGAACGGGGTCACCACAGGTTTGCCTGCAGGAACCCAGCCTTGCTGATGCTCCCTGGAGCTCCAGGACCCACCTCCAGATGAACCAGAAGCGACCAGGGGATTGTCCCAAATGGAACAAGCGCAGAGACCAGGGTCTGAAGGAGGAGGAGACCAGGCCTACAGCTGGAAAATCCAAGGTGCGTTGTGTGTCGCCCTTCATGAATCCTTTTCTTTGACCTGTTTTGATATCCCTTGGGGTTTTCTAACCTCGTCCCTCACACCCCTCAAAAAAAAAAAAAAAAACAAAAACAAAAAAAACCAACAAAANTTTGGTTTATGGGAACTAACTCAGGAATAAGTTATGAAAGTGTCTTTAAAAATAGACCTCAAAAAAACCCAACAAACCAAACCAAACCAAAAAACAAAAAAAAAAACACCACAAAAAAAAAACCACACACAAGGAAAAAATAGCTCTAGTTGAGAATTAGGAAATTTGTACCAACAATAGATCTGGCAATTGGATAAACTCTCTTAGTAGTGAAGTGTGAAGATAAGCCACAGTAATAAATACAACGATCAGAATATAATGGTAAGAATGGCCGTAGCTTTGCAGTAGATTTCATGTAAAAGTGATTTCATTCAACAGAGAGATTAGATCTCTCACATCCTAACCAGATAGGAGTTAGGATTTGTTTGAGAATCTAAGTGTGTCAAATGGATAATGTATCACCAAAAGGCAGAGAAGACCAGATGACCGTGCTCCTTGGCATGCCAGGGTCTCCTGGCACTGAATCGTACTTTTTGCTGGACCCATCTGAAGGGATAAATAAGATTGCAAGTGGAAGCATTAGAGGCTTAAGCTAATCCCGTGTTACTTCCCGATTCTCTAATTTCTGCCTTAATGTGACACAACTACTCTAGCCTTAGTATGAAAGGAAATGGTGGCTCAGAATTCAGGTTCTGCTGGAGGTATGCTGTAGTTTCCGCTAATTTCAGAAGGACTGATGAATCTTGCAGAGCTAGATTTTAACTGATTTAACTCACAACCTGTAATCTGATCTTTGACAATTTGCCTTCCCTGGGAGTTTTGTTCATCCTGAGGTCCCATGTGGGAGCATCTGGAATATTGTGTCCAGTTGTGGGCCCTCAGTTCCAGAAGGACAGGGAACTGCTGCAGAGAGTCCAGCGCAGCCACCAAGATGCTGAAGGGAGTGGAGCATCTGCCGTGTGAGGAAAGGCTGAGGGAGCTGGGGCTCTGGAGCTTGGAGAAGAGGAGACTGAGGGGTGACCTCATTGATGGGGATCAATATGGAAAGGGGCAGTGTCAGGAGGATGGAGCCAGGCTCTTCTCGGTGACAACCAGTGACAGGACAAGGGGCAATGGGTGCAAACTGGAACACAGGAGGTTCCATTTAAATTTGAGAAGAAACTTCTTCCTGGTGAGGGTGCCAGAGCCTGGCCCAGGCTGTCCAGGGAGGTTGTGGAGTCTCCTTCTGTGCAGCCATTCAAACCCGCCTGGACACCTTCTGTGTAACCTCAGCTGGGTGTTCCTGCTCCTGGGGATTGCACTGGATGAGCTTTCGAGGTCCCTTCCAACCCCTGACATTCTGTGATTCTGTGAGCACAGTGAGGAGCAGGGTGCGAGTGCCCAGGTGTGTTACATGACAGCCTGAGACGTGCTGTGCAGGTAAGTCCTCTGTGCATGCTTGTGGGGTGTGCGGGGTGGCCGTGTGCCCCCTGGGACGTGTGGGTGAACACTAAGTACATCCTGACCCTCTCTATGTCCTGTAATGTCTCTGACCCGGTATTTGCAATTTCTGCTTCTTGCTGCTTCTCCATCACCCGCCAGCACGAAGGCGGCTGCTCACAGAGCAACGGGGGCCTGGGACCTGAGGGGGGTCCCAACACCCCCAAGTGGGACAGGCAGCGCAGGCCCTGAGGTCACAGCCCGACTCCACCAAGAACCCAGAGCATGGAGCAGGATCGTGGTGATGAGGCGGGTCTGAGGTCAGGATGGGGAGTCAATCTGCAGCTCAGGGTTGGGATCTGGTGAGGGCAGCGTGGGTCAGACACAACCAGGCCCACGGTGGTGGGACGGGGTGGAGGTCAAGCCGGGAAGTGACTCTGGTCAGAGCTCAGGTCAGCCAGGCGTGGGCTGGAGCGTAGCTCAGGACAGCGACTGAAGGTCCAGAGCTGAGCTGCAATGGGGCTCCTGGGCTATGGCAGGGAGGGGATGAATGTCCCAGGTGTGGCTGGTCAGGGCCACTAAGGCGTGTGAGTGCTCTCAGGTCCCTGGGAGGCTCAGGCTGTTGGGTTGGGCAATGCCACTTGTCCAAGCTCCTGCTGTCTTGAGTTCCTTGCTGGAGATTCTCTGTGGCTCCTGAAACAAGACGGCATGGGCCAGCTGCAGAATTGCTTCTCCCGTGCAAGAACACCCCACAAAACAGTGAAAAATAACAACCATGGACGTGAGATCAGTTTTAAAAAAAACCATTTAATAGTGAAATATTGACAGCGCAATAGCCAGATGTGAATGGCAAAGGCACAGCTGCACTTTGTTGTCTGGGATGCTGCCGGGGTGGGCGATGGAGTCGGCTCTGGCAGAGGGCTGCGGTGGCACGTTCCTGCTCCGGCCCCTGCTCGGGGGGTTAATGGTGAAGGAGGAACCAGAAGCCTCAGCAAAGTGCAGAATTCACCAGGCACAGGCAAGCGCACAGCACGCGTGAGAGCAGCCGCTACCAGCCTCCCCAGATAGATCCAGGATTTAAGCATTTGCTCTTGATTTTGGCAGAGATTAACTGCCAGCATTCTGCTCTTATCCAAGGCTCTACCTAGGGAGGTGACGGGTTTCTCCAGGGTATGCAGCAAGGCAAAATTAGCCCTCCAATACAGAGTGCCTAGCTACAAAGCATAGGGGAATCTAGACTAGTTTTGGCCACATTTGCAGCCTAGTTGCCCTGTGTCAGCCTCATTTCCGATCGCTGACAGTAAGCGATACCTGTGGTCTTGCCATGAGACACGAACTTTTTACAGCCATGTACCCAGGGTATTGCTGGAACCCAGGCGCTACCTAAGCAGGATCTTGCTCACATCCTTGACCTACAGAGTTGTTGTCAGCCTAAGTGATTTCATCACCAGGATGGTCCCTCTGCTTCCCAACTAGGTGCTCCATGCGGAACTGGCTCATGCAAGAGCTCGGTGGGCCTGAGGAAGCCAGCAGGTACGGTAAGGGCATGGTGGGCAGCTGAAACCCACGCTGCCCTGCCTGCTGCCAGAGAGACGGAGGACAGCAAATGTCTGTGGGCTTTGCGGTCACACCTCTGATGCCATGCTCTTCGGCCAAGGCTCCCCTGGAGCGCTGAAACCTGCCCCAGCCAAGGGGATGGTGCAGAAGCAACAGCAGGTCTGGCTGGGAAAGGACACTTCAGGCAATAGAAAGGCCACGTGAAAAGCTTTTCATATAACTACTCAAAATGATAGCAGCAGCGAGAGACAGAGGCACTTTAAAGACAGTTCTGGCAAGTTCAGGCTCAGCTCATACATTGCAGCACAGATAGAAGAACAAGCGTGTTGCACCTTTTGGTCTGATGCCCTGAAGGTAAAAGAGGGTCTCCAGGGCTCAGGCTTTGCTCCCTGTGCTAGCGCCAATATTTTCTAACATTGCTCATGCCTGCCCAGGGTGGAAAGGAGCTGCCTGAGAGCCTCTGGCCACCCTCTGCAGAGGGCAGCGAGGTCCTCACCAGTCCAGGCCCTCGTGCGCTGGGAGCCCAGTGCCCTTCTCGCTGTAGAACTGGGCGTACCAGCGCCGGTGCTTCTGGATGCTGGAGTCCTCCTTGACCAGCAGCGGCTTGGGCAGGTACTGTTTGTTATTCCAGATGGTTATATCACGTTCAAACTGGGGGGGAGAAGGATGGTCTCATTCAGGTGGGGAAGCTGAACCAGCAGATTTGTGCTACCTGCATGCTAGGGTTATTTTTTAGCATTTCCCCCAAATGACCCGTGTCAGACTGCTCGTGCCACTTGTAACTTGTAACGCTACTGCTCTGTCTGCAGTTAGGAGATGTTTAGCCCATCGTAGCTCTCAAACAAGAAGCCGCTTTCATCTTAGACTACCTTTGCCATAGAAGATACTGAAAAAGCCCTTCCTCCTCACACCTCCGAGCCACCAAGCTCCAGGTGACCACCTTTGGCCGTGCTTCTTCATAGGCCTTACCTGTAAGCACTCTGCTCTCAGCAGGAACTTGGGGATTATGGCCAGCATGTTCTTCTGGTAGTAGATAGTGTGAACAACTTTCTGCAGGAGGGGTTCCAGGGGAGTCACCGACTGCAGGATGATCCCACGGCCCAGGAAAGCGTGTTCAAGGATGAGGAAAACCAGCGCTGGCCCCACCTGCAGAGCAATGGAACACCCTGAGGAACAGTCCGCAGTGGTCCAGCCCCCTGGTACAGCAACTCCCTCAGCTTGAGATGGCTCCTAGGCTGTGATCAAGTCCCCCATTACTCTGTCTTTTATCTGATAACAGGCTCAAAGTCAAGCTGCACCTCAGGGCCATGAATCACAGACCACTTGCTGCCTGGTGATGTTTCCCAAGCCAGGGGAAATCCAGCAGAGCCATGCAGCCCCGATTGCCTGGGACATCGTGTCAGGGCTGGATGGCTTTGCTGTGAGCCCAAGGGAATTCATGAGGATTTACAATGCTCTACTGGTTCCCAAAAGTTTTAAAATCTAATCTAGGAAATGCTTCCAAATTGTCACTTGGTCTTGTTGTTCAACACTGAACTACCTTCAGGTCATGAACAACCTTCTTGGACTGTTGACCCAAGTCCTGGGCACTGGATCTCAGTAGCAGTGATTACGATGTGAGTATGGAGGCAACACAACAGCCCCGCTCCTGCTCTGCCTTTTTCCTTTGCAGCTACAAGACACATCAGGTTTTGGTTGAAGGGGCTCAGGTTCAGCCGTTGTCTTACATGACACGAAGTGCTTGTTCTCTGCACTCTTATGTGTCTGGATGCGTGCTCATACACTTGGTTCTTCGAGGTAGTGCAGATATTACTGGGGTTTTTATCTACTTTATTTACTACTCCTTTAATGTTTGGTTGGGTACAGACTCTTTGTAAGGTTATTTTAATGTATTTTTTTTTTCTCCTGTTCCTTGGTATCAGTTCTAAATAACACAGATTTAAAAACTCAACAGAGATACAATCAACATAACACTTTGTAATAATTCCCCAGTTACACCAAGATCTATCCCTTATCATTACTTGTTTCGCTGTTGGTCTGAATTTGTAGTATGGGAAGAGGTCAAATGCCTTCAAAACTGTAGTAGAACAAAGTTACTGGTTTTATCAGGCAAGCTTAGCATTTAACCAAAAGAAAACCCACAATCAAAAACAAAAGTGTGAAGATCCAGTTCCCACTGATTCATGTTTACTGGTATTTTTTTTTTCTATTTTCCTTTAATTCTTTATTAATTATTATCAACTATTTTATTGTGTTATTCAGGGCTGATCTTGGGCTACAAGACATACTTTTTCTGATTTTCTGGAAGTGGAGAGGGGAAAGAGAAGTGCAGTTAATAAACATTTCCAAAACAAAACCCAAAAAACACAAGAAAGGAAGAAAAGAAGAAAATGAGCAAACTGCAGGAGGAGCTCTTGACATTAGTATGACTTTATTTTTTTAGTGTAAATGTTTGTAAACTGACGAATCTTTGTGCTTTCCAGAAAGCTGTCAGAAAAAAAGCTGAGTTTTTTTGGTAGATCAACATCCTCTAAAAGTTTCTCACTGTGTATTGAGTGCTCCCTATGCTTTTCCCAGGCATGTTTGCCACAGACCCCGAAGGTCCACACTTCTGTATTGTCAATAGCTGTGACAATGTGGTGTGAAGGTCTCCTGGGGTTGTCACCACTGTCTGCTCAGGTACCAGCTATTTATTTTTTCAATCCTTTCCTGGGCACAGTGGTCCTCACAAACCCTCCCTTTGCTGCGTGCTGTGGGGCAGCCCCACAGTCAGTGGGTGGTTTTGGCCCATGTATCTGATGTGCTTGGTAGGAAAGGCCGCGCTGGGCAGAACGGGCAAGGACTCAGCTGCAGGTTGCTGGTGGTCACCAGCACAAGACGTACCTGCCTCACTGAAACCTTCAAATCCAACGCGGAGATGTGCTTCCCAAAGATGCTCGTGGAGTGTAGAAGCAGCAGCTGGGAGCAGTGCTCGTTGGGCTCCGGCTCCGGACACCATTCACCCTGGAGAGGTGGAGAAAACGGACTCAGTCCAGGACTCGGGGAGATGGGGATGGTAGCAGTGACGTGGTGACAAGAGCTGATTGTGAATCATGGAATTGTAGAGTCACTTTGGCTGGAAGAGACCCTTAAGATCATTGAGTCCAACCATTATTCTAACTCTGGCAGCACCCCATATCCTGAGAACCTCATCTCCGTCTGTCCAACCCCTCCAGGGATGGTGACTCCAGCACTGCCCTGGGCAGCCTGTTCCAATGCCCCATAGCCCTTTGGGGAAGAAATTGTTCCCAATATCCAACCTCAACCTCCCCTGGTGCAACTTGAGGCCGTTTCCTCTGCTCCTGGCGCTTGTTCCTGGGGAGCAGAGCCCGACCCCCCTGGCTCCAAGCTCCTTTCAGGCAGTTCAGAGATCAGAAGGTCTCCCCTCAGCTCCTGTTCTCCAGCTGAACCCCCCAGCTCCCTCAGCCGCTCCCATCACACTTGTGCTCCAGCCCCTCACCAGCTCCGTTCCCTTCTCTCAACTCGCTCCAGCACCTCAAGGGCTTTCCTGCAGTGAGGGACCCAAAACTGAACACAGAGGACCATCAGGAGATGAGCAGAGATGAGGGAGTGCAGCTAAACCCCTCAGAGGCACAGAGAAAGCCTAGACCCGAAGACAGGGGAACGTGGCCAAAGGGTTGAGGTGCGACTGATGCTTTGCGGCAGAAAGGGGATCTGGTTTGGAAGACTTCATGGCTAAGAGGGGAGTCAGGGTCTTACCTTCCAGCTGTGCCTCATAAACGCCCACAGCCTGGATTTTGAGTGTCTCAGATCAGATCCACCCAGAATAGCTGTTCCATGGAGAAAATCCAGGTGAGCCGCGTCGGCCGCGTTCTCAGGGATTTCCTGCCATTGGGGAACAATTTGCTATTGGTGAGAGCTGACTGGGGTGCGAGCTGCCTGTATTTAACAGCAGCACAGCCCAGCACCCTGCGCCGAGCACAGCGGAGAGCCAGCACAGCACGAGGCGACCGAGCGCGTGGAGGAAGGAGCCTCAGCACAGACTGACCTGGGACTGGCTCTTCACTAGTGTATATAGATAATTTAAACAGGAAGCTCAGAATATTCAGGGTTAATTTTAAGCTCACAGGAGTCTATGCGTGCTAACTTCTGCAACTTCACAAGCTGAGACTCCAAGTCCTTCCTTTGGCCCCGCAGTAATTGTAAGGAATAAAGCACTTTTGTGTTTGTGCTCCTAGACTAGTTTTCACGTGCTTTTAAACCTTTGAACCCCACTAGCCTGCTCACAATATGCAACTTTTTGAGAAGTTTTAACTTCTCTATTACTCAACTACACGAGCTTTCCACCAGCTTGGCAAGTAGCACAGACTGGTCCCAGTACAGACCTGTGTACAATGGCTTGCGCTGAAAAGCAGACATGAAATAAATATTACTATCTCTCCCATCAATCTCCCAAATTCTCCCTGCTTCTCCAAACTCCTCTTCCCACTCCCATAGCTGTATCTCCTGCGTCTCCTGCACCTTCTTAATTCCTTCTAATAATTCTTGTTTTCTTTCTAACCCACTCACCTTAGTAATGATTTAGTCAGCAGGCAGGCGCTGCCTTTGGAAAGAAGTGCGCTTTAGATTAAGCATCATTTTTGTCACTGTTTTTTACAAATAGAAGTGTTCTGCTCAGTAGTAAGTACATAAAAATCTCCCAAGGTCCAAAATCCCAAGGGTTTGCCCATTTTCAGCACTGCTGCTGCCTCCCATCGCCTCCACCACGGTTGCCCCCGGCTCCCCCCAAAGACCACGGCCACGGTCCCTTCTGTTTAGTGCCACAGAATGGTTCCACTTTTCCAGACTCATTTCCACTGAGAGGTGACGCAGGCAACAGCCATTTTGTTCTCTGTGGCACATTTGTCAGCGTATGATGGTGATTATGAAGATTAACAGCAAAATAACCGTGCCTTTCCATTTTGGTGACTGATGAGTTGAAAAGCCTCCTGACACTAAGTGCTGCAATTCTTCGAGAATCTTTTTTTAAATTACATCAGTTATAAGTCAAAGCAAATTAACAGATTCCTTTTAAGCACCCAGAACATCTGCTGTCTACTCAAGAAGCCCACGATCCGTGTTTGGGGAACATATGTCGTATTCTCTGTACACAGCGTATGGATGTATTTCTAGGTCTGAGCTCTGCCGGTGGCAGCGGTGGCACTGGGCGCAGGCAGAGCCCAGTTAATTGGGAGGGAGATGTCCCCGAATGGGTAAACTGGGAGGGCATGTCCCTGAACTGGACTATAGGACAGGATCCAGGCGTGGATGAGCCCCATGGAGGGACCAGGCTCCCTACCTCGATGTGCGCGTCCACCAAGTGCTTGGTCTGCCCGCGGAACACCCACTCCTGGGTGGCGACCTCCCGCTGCTCGGGCACTGCCCAGGTGGGACTGGCCCCTTCGCGGTGGTACCAGACCAGCAGCATCCCGTTCACCTCGCAGGACGGCCAGGTCCGGACACTCGCAAAGTCTGGCACTGGCGGGGGGACAAAAAGGAGTCTGTTAAAAGCGGCCTCTCCAAGGCTGACGCTGGTCCTAAGAGTCACCTCATCCTGAACCACGGCTCAGAGATGGTCTTTATGGGAGATATTCATGTAGCAGAGACTCCCTGGTGATGCTTTTCCAGCTTTCAGGCTGCTGAAGAAGGACAACAGCTTCTGAAGTTCATAGAAGAGAGTTTGCTTACATCAGTTTTATTTCCATTGGGTGTTTTGCAGAAGTCTTTCTAGGGAAGAGGCACAGCTGGTTGCTCTTCAGACTTCTCTCTCTGCTCTTAAAACTGTTCAAATAAGTAACTGTCTGCTGCATCAGTGGACTCACCTCAAGTTTCAATGAGCTAGAAGGAGATGCTCTTAAATAACTAAGAAGCACAAGCCAAAGCAAAACTCAAGGTAAGTCTGTTTGCTGGTTTCAGCCACATTTAGAATTGGTGGTTTAAACTAATTAGTGCAGCTAGATCATTGCTACATGTGAACT
Source organism: Pampusana beccarii (assembly GCA_013399365.1). Classification (NCBI taxonomy): domain Eukaryota; kingdom Metazoa; phylum Chordata; class Aves; order Columbiformes; family Columbidae; genus Pampusana; species Pampusana beccarii. The sequence continues at coordinate 115,569 of VWYH01009239.1, forward strand.
TTAAGATATTATTCCTACACAGTCAACGCAAACCATATCTAAATGGTAGGTGGATGCAAAGAGCTTTCCTGGATTCTAACCAAAAGTTCCCTTCAGACCTTAAAAGGAGAAAAAAATTGTCATTGGGAGACTATTCTGCCATGCTAACATGACAGATTTAAGCACTGATGTTGTATAAGCTGTCACTATAGAGTACAGAATCATTCCTGAAACCCCATAGCTCCTCAGGATCCATCCCTGCTGATGATGATAACTTGGAGTTAAAAACCTTCTTTTTTTTAATACCTTGCTTGCTGAACACAGGAGTTGTAGGGCTATCAAAATCAAGAAGGGTGATTATTTAACTAGACTAAAGTCCCAGTTATCATCTAACACAGGAAAGGGCACTGGAACATTGTGCCCCAACATGTACAACCCAGGAGGAAAATTATTGTGCTGCATGGAATAGGGGAGCCAGATGGAGGCTGAATTATTATAAAGACCACTTTTCCTTAACGAAATAGCTTTTAATGAGGGCACACAGGGCACTACTGTTTCTGCAGAAGCTCTTCTGTGGGTTTGGGGGATACTCACCTTTTTCAGCATACGGGATGCGGGCACATTTTCCATCTTCTCCTTGAAACTGCCAGCCATGAAACGGGCATTCGATGCAGTTGCCCACGACGCGCCCTCCGGCGGCGAGGTTGGCACCGAGGTGAGGGCAGTAAGTGTCCACCACATAGGCTTGGCCATCCTGGCTGCGAAACACAGCCAGCTGCTCTCCTGCAGAAACACGAGGTTACGGGGTTGTAAAGACGTCTCCAGATGAAGAGGGTCGGGCAAGACAAATGTTGCTCAGCTTATAAACAAGCAGCACCAGTCGGTGTCTTTACCCGACGTTGCAGGCAGCTGCCTGTGCAAAGACATGCGGAAATATCCTGCTAAAGAATTCATATAGGACTTTTTCATTCCTTTCTAGTGGAAAAGCGGTGGCAGGACAGCGATAGGGTTGCTCCGGAGAAGTTATTTAAATACCAGGAGATGGCAGCAGGCAGCTGCCGGAGCCGGTGCTGCCTGGCCGGGCAGGAGCATCTGCTGCCTGCACGAAGGGCCGTGCAGAACCGGGCTGGCAGCTGCTGTAGCACATGCCAGGCGGTGGTGGCTGGCACAATTTCTCCTGGTTGTCTCTAAACCCTCCTGGCTCTGTCCCTGAGCCCTGGTCCTTGAGCTCTCAGAGCCTGTTTCAGCAGCAGGTTAAAAGGTGCCTTCACAGAAGTACTTAAAGATTTAGGATGTTTTCCCCTGCTGAGGGAGGGATCCACACTTAGCAGAGCAGTAGCTGCATTTAAAGCCTTTGCCTCAGAGGTGTAGAGGAGAAGCACAGGTTCGTACATTTTGGGAGTCTCTGCTAACGGTAGTAGGAAGGAGAAGCCCTTCATCTGTTTGCTTCTGAACTCCAAGGGCCATGTGCACCACAGCTTAGCAGCAAATCCCTTCCTCAGGCAGGGGTGGCTGGTGCTGTGAGCTGGAGCACCGTCACATCCTTTGCAAAAGGGAGTTTTCTGGTGAAGCAAAGGGAAGTGCCTGACTCTGGTTTGCTCCGGATGGGGAGCGAGTGAGAGTCAATGTTGGCATGGGGCTGTACTGCCCCAGCACTCAGACTTGCTTTTCTCCATCGTTGGACCCGATTCCTTGTGCTCCCTTGAAGCAATGTGAGGTTTGTCCTGCTGGGATCTGCCCCTGCTCAGTTCTGGGATTGTCTTCTTCCTCCCCACCCGCAGGGTAGCACTGTGTTTGCTGAGCAAGGAGATAATAAAATGGAGAGACAGGCAGTATCTGGGCTATAGCCGGAGGTCTGTTCATGGCACTGGTCCAGCCAGCTGTGCAAGGCAACACAGCTGGATGGCATGCCACATGATTGCCTGAATCAATGCTCTTCCTGGAGGGCCTGACTAGGTGCCAGGTGCTTTTCTGGCCAAGCACAGAGCTGCTCCGAGGGTGCTGCTGCACTGCAGCCCTCCCAGCACCCACATCCCTGCTAGCGGCTCAGGGGAAAGGCTCTGCTCAGGGGTGACCTGGCTCAAAAGCAAAACTAGACCTGCTGCAGTGTCCCCTCAAGCCATGCCCTGGTTGGAAGGCCTGCAGCTGCTCTGGGAGCTCAAGAGCACTCAGGGTCTGTTCATACAGACGCAGCCACTGAGTTAAAGGCTGGGGTGCTCCAACATCCTCTCTCCCATACTGCGCTTCAGGTTATGCATGTATTAATTTAGATTTCATCAGCTTGCGAAATCTGATCATTATAGCAGTTGCTGTAACTTAAAGCTCAATTGCTAAGAAATAAAGCCAAACTGAACTTGGAGAGCCAGGTTCTGTCTGTATTTTCCCAGACAGCCACACTGATGACAAGTGACACAGTGTCAGCTATCCCACCCAAAACCACTGTCCTCCACTGAAGTTTCATGGTCTGAGCAAAGAAAAGAAAACCCTGCAAACTTTCACAGCTTTTGAGCCTAGGAAGGATTGTTTCTGATATCTGGCAGAAATGAGTTGTACTCCAGAGCCTGAGGGTCCCTCCTTACCCAGGACACCTGGCTCTGTTGTCCCTGCAGTCTTTCTGGAAGGTTCTCACACATCTGCTGGCAGCTGTCACAGGGGAGTGGAGGCACCAGTGGTGCCCCAGGTACCAAGGATCTATTCTGAAGTATCAGCATTTTTCTCTCTCTCTGACCAGTCTCTCTACCTGACCTGAGGTTCAGGACAAAGGGGGGAAAGCAGGGAAAGGGTTTTTGCCTGTCGCAGGTTCACCGGGAGCAGCGGTGCTGTGGAAACATGGAGCAGCAGCCTTGGCTGGGTCAGAGCAGAGTGCTGCAGCAGAGCACTTGGAGCCAGGCATTCCCAGCCACATGCCCCAGGGACCAGCCCCGAGGTCTGGTGCTTTGCCCACTGAAGGTTTAAGACAATTTTACTCCAAGAAGGTCCCATCTCTAGAGCTTTCCTTCATCCAGGCAGCCTGGAGCTCTTGTGCCTTGAAGATCTGAAGCAGTGCCTATGGCCAGACCCTTGCTGGGCTGCCCAAAAACCTCACCTGGGACCCCTGAGTGAGTCCTACTTTTGTCTCCAGCCTCTGGAACCAGAAGAGGAGCTGATCTTTGCTCTGGCTTGTGCATCAAATCTGAGGTCTCTTCAGCTTGGACAGTGTCCTGGCGTAAGGTACACTGAGAAACTCTGCTACATGTGAATATTAGAACATTAACAGCCACAGTCACAGAATCCCAGCCAGGCTGGGGTTGAAAGGACCTCTGGAGATCATCCAGTCCAACCTGGCTTCTAAAGCAGTTACACCTAGAGTAGACTGCACAGGATGATGTCCAGGCGGGTCTGAATGTCTCAGAGAAGGAGACTCCACACCCGCTCTGGGCAGCCTGGGCCAGGCTCTGGCACCTCACACCACAGAAGTTTCTCCTCATGTTCACATGGACCCTCCTGTGTTTCAGTCTGTGCCCGTTGCCCCTCACCCTGTTGTTGGGCACCACTGAACAGAGTCTGGTCCATCCTCTGACACCCACCCTGAGATACTGATCCCACTGATCAGATCCCTCTCAGCTTCTCTTCTCCAGCTGAACAGCCCCAGGTCTCTGTCTCTCCTCATCAGAAAGCTGAACTAGCCCTCTCATCATCTTTGTGTCCCTTCATCGGACTCTCTCCAGTAATTCCTTGTCCTCCATAAACTGGGTAGCCCAGAACTGGTCCCAGTAACTCCAGATGTAGCCTCACCAGGGTGGAGCAGAGAGAGAGGAACCTCCCTCAACCTGCTGGTCACACTCTTCCTGATGCACCCCAGGTATCATTTGCCTTCTTGGCCACAGGGCACATTGTTGACCCATGGCCAACCTGTTGTTGACCAGAACTCCCAAGTCCTTCTCGGCAGTGCTCCTTTCCACACTGTGCTTTTCCACAATACTGATGCTTTCCTTTTAAATTAGCCGATTTATTTTATGGAAGTCAGGTGGCAATTACAGCAAGACTAGCACATGAGATATAAAAAGCCCCAGGGCCACTGTGCAGTTCCAGGCACTTGGCTCAGAGTTTGCGCTCTGGGGCTTCCCCTGCACACTGGGGTCTGAGCAGTTTCCCTGCAGCCAGTGCCTGGGCAGCAGATCAGAACAGCTTCGCTTCCACAACCTCAGCAGAGAATAGAGCTTTCCTGCATGCTCAGTGTCATGTTTTGGAAGGGATCTCATCTCAAAGAGTAAGTCTTGTAGGGACTGAGTCAAGTGAGTTCTTTCACTTCCTCTGGCTCATTGCCTTTCTAGGCTATGCTAACAAACTCCAAAATAAATTAGACATGCACAAACCTGGAGGCTGCAGGTTGTTTAACTGTCTTATTTACTGATAATCTTCCTGGCACTGGCACACTACTGTCACGCTGCCACTAGAAGTGATTTTTACCTGCATGTTTCAACAAGACCCAGAGGACTGGGTGCCAGGAACTGGGCTTCAGGCAGACAACCAAGGGAGTCATAACAGGCTGGTGAGGGTTCTCTAGGACATGTATATTGTATTACATAGGTCCTATTATACAAAATAAACAACACCAAAACCAACAACTTCACAGGAGTGCATGGCTCTTAAAAACAGAAAACACCCCACCCATTCATCACTGAATATGAGGGATTTCAGCACAGAAACATCCCTTCTGATGAGGAAGACACCAGCACAAGTCCAAACCCATCTTCAAGGTGAAAGCATCCTGGACAAGCACAGCTCCCCTCTGGATGTGGCTGTGAGACCCCATCCCGACCTCCCCAGGACGTGGGGAGCTGCAGACAGCGATGTCTGGGGAAGAGCCCAGGCAGTGAGATGCTCCGTTGTCCCAGCAAGGAGCCCAGACAGGGGTGCCCCGCACAGTCTCCTGGAGCCTGTGCCATGGTGTCCCCAGTGCCCCAGCAAGGATACTCAATGCACATGCAAAAGCCCAGGCTGTGACACCCTTGTTGCCCCATGGGGGTGCTGGCTGGGGTGCCCTGAAAAGGATGCATGGGCAGAGTTGTCCCAGTGCCACAGCAGAGCCCTGAGGCAGGGATGCCCTGAACACTGGCAAGGAGCCCGGGCAGGGACACTGCAGTGCCACAGTGCAGGTGCTGGTTTGGATACCCCGGTACCCCAGCAGGACACCTAGGTTGGGGTGCACCAGTTCCCCAGTGAGTATGTTGGTTTGAAGTTGTCCCAGTGCCTCAGCACAGTGCCTGGGCAGGGATGCCCCTGTGCCTCAGCAGGCACGCCTGGGCAGGAGTGCCCTGTTTCCCTAGCAGGGACGTCATCCAGGATTCCCTGGTGCCCAGGTGGGGATGTCTGGGCAGGGATGTCCTAGTGACCTGGCAAGGATGCCAGCTGGGATGCCCCAGTGCCCCAGTATGGGCGCTGGCCTGGATATCCCGGTGCCCTGGTAGAGGTACACAGGTAGAGATGCCCGGGTGCCCTGGCAGTGTGTCCAGGCAGGGATGTCCCTGTGCCTCAGCAGGAACACCCAGACAAGGATGCCCTGGTTCTCTGGCAGGGGTACTGTCCGGGATTCCCTGGTGCCCTGGCGGAGATGTTTGAGCAGGGATGTCCTGGTGGAGTTACCAGCTGGGATGTCCCAGAGCCTTGGCAGAGGTACCCAGGCAGGGATACCCCGGTGCCCCGGCAGAGATACCGCGGTAGGGATGCCCCGGTGCCCCGGCAGTGTGCCCGGGCGCGGATGCCCTGCTATCCCGGCGAGGATGGCGGGGCAGGGATGCCCTGCACACCGGCCAGGATCCCGAGTCTCACCACCCCGTTGCCCGGGCGGGGGTCGGGGGCACTCACCGAGCAGCGAGAGGCTGCGGACGGCGCCGCGGGGCAGCTGCGCGGAGTCGAGCAGGCGGTACCAGCCGTTGGGGTAGGGGGGCGGCAGAGCCCCGGGCCGGCGGTAGCGGCGGGCGCGGCGAGCAGCCTGTTTGCGGCTCAGCCCGGGGACCGGCAGGTAGCCCACCTGCCCGGGGCCGCGCCGCACGGCCAGCGGCCGGGAGCATCTCCACAGCAGCAGGACGAGGAAGAGGAGGAAGAGGGGGAGGAGGAAGAGCAGTCTCCCGCGCACCAGCCCCGCCAGCAGCAGCGCAGCGCCGCACCGCTCGATCTCCATAGCGCGGCCGGCACCGCCGCCGCCGCCGCCCCTTATAGCGCGGCCGCCCCGCCCGGGGAGGCGCTGCCTGGGACGGGGGGACGAACTTCCCAACCCGGGGACCCCAAGGGCAACCCCGGCTGCATCCCGGGCTGCGGCGATGGGGTCCCCTCTGCTCGGCCCCGGGGAGGTGGAGACCCCGCACAGCTCCCGCTGCCGGGGCTGAGCGGAGAGGGTCGGGGGGCAAACTAGGGGAGCAGGAGGGGATACAACTGCAACCTGCCGCCAGGTCGAGGGTTGTGGAGAAGAGGGAGCCGGGATCTTCTCCAAGACACAATGAGCACAAGGTGCAGCAAGGGGAACTTCACTTGCACATAGGGAAAAAGTATTTCCTTGATAGAATCGTAGAATCATTTTGGTTGGAAGAGATCATTAAGTTAATCGAGTCCAACCATAACCTAAATCTAGCACTAAACCATGTCCCTAAGAGCCTCAGCGATATGTCTTTTAAACACCCCCAGGGATGGTGACTCCAACACTTCCCTGGGCAGCCTGTTCCAGTGCTTTACAACCCTTTCTGTGAGTGGTCTTAAATCCAGTAGATATGTTAATTATAGATCAGTAAATACCCCAGCATCCTCCTGAACTGCAGCCCTGGGCTTAGAAAGGGGGAACCTGGTGTTAGCTTTGACATTGGCACCTGACAGGACACTGACGGGTCTCTCAGAGTTTAAGAGAAGCTCAGAGAGACGCCAGCACAGAAAACAGGGATAAGAGGGCAGTTGGATCCCCTCCATGCAGAGAGGATAAATCAGGGCAGAGCCAAGGTTGGGCTATTGGAGCATGACAGCTGAGGCAGAGAAGTAGCGCTTGATTTAGTCAGAAGAATTGCACAGGTTCCAGAGGTAACTGTAGAAAACCAGGTGTTGCCTATAATGTAGACAGAGATTTCTAAGAGATGCAGCAACCAAAAATACCCACCTAGTATAGACTAATCAAAAAGGGAAAAGTGGACAGAAATGGAGCATCTGACTGAAGCAAAAGGAGCGACTAAAAGGGTGAATTCAGACAGGGTGAATTGCAGGAAACTCTTGTGTGAAAGGTTCGGGTAAATATATATATATATGACCAATTGGAAACCTATTCTAGGAGAAGAATGCTGGTGTAGTTATGCAGAAGACTGAACACAACAATTGCAAGTAAACAGATATCCCTCAGAGAGGGACAGGCTGCGGGTCCTGTTTGGCTGGGGAAAAGGAAAAACGCAGCAACACTTTCAAGTAAAGGATTAAGTCAAAATAAGGTAGGTGAAAGAGGGATTTTTAAGGGCAGCTTACTAAGGGCATGGAAACACATAATAATTTGCACAAAAGCAGAGACCTGATGGGTGGTTTGGGGACCAGCAGAGTCTCAGTACTGTGCTGGGCAAATCCAGGAGACCCTGCAGTGCAGGGCTGAGAGACACAGGAATGAAGGTGCTCTTTTGGGGAAGAGCCAGACCCCTGTTTGCACCCAGAAGTCACATCTCACAGATACGTCTGAGGAGTCAGCAAACAAGGGAACAAGTTAATAATTTGTTCATGTGGCTTTTAAAGACACTTCCTCTATAGTACCAGTACTATTCAATATATTAATCGACGACTTGGATGAGAGAATAGAGTGCACTGTCAGCAAGTTTGCTGATGACACCAAACTGGGAGGAGTGACTGACACTTGAAGGCTGTGCTGAAATCCAGAGAGACCTGGACAGGCTGGAGAGATGGGAAGAGAAAAATTTAATGAAATATAACAAGGTCAAGTGTAGAGTCTTGCATCTGGGCAGGAACAACCGCAGGTTCCAGTATAAGTTGGGGAATGACCTGTTAGACAGCAGTGTAGGGGAAAGGGACCTGGGGGTCCTGGGGACAGCAGGGTGACCATGAGCCAGCACTGGGCCCTTGTGGCCAGGAAGGCCAATGGGACCTGGGGTGGATGAGAAGGGGGTGGTCAGTAGGTCAGAGAGGTTC
>VWYH01009239.1:133667-148667 GCA_013399365.1 Pampusana beccarii
GCGGGGAGCGGGCGGGCGGGCCCGGCGGGCTCCGGGCCGCCCGTGGATGAGCACCATGCGGCTGCTGCTGCTCGCCCTGCTCTTCTCCTCCTCTTTCGCCCGAGCCGGCTGCGACCCCAAGATCGTCAACATCGGCGCGGTGCTGAGCACCAAGAAGCACGAGCAGATCTTCCGCGAGGCGGTGAATCAGGCCAACAAGCGGCACGGCACCTGGAAGCTCCAGCTCAACGCCACCTCGGTCACGCACAAGCCCAACGCCATCCAGATGGCCCTCTCCGTCTGCGAGGACCTCATCTCCAGCCAGGTACCCCGGGCCGGCGTCTTCCCCACCGCCGCCGCCACCGCCGGGCACCCCCTGCCCTGTCCCTGGAGGGCGCTGAGCCACCGCCCCCGCGGCCGCTGCGACTCCGGCCCCGCGGAACCCCCCGGGGCTCGGGGCGGGCAGAGCCGCGGAGAGTGGGGTCCTGCCCCGGGGCCCCGCTGCCCGCATTGCAGCCTTTATGTAAGAGCGGCCGGGCAGCACGCTCCGCTGCACGGGCACCCGCACACACCCCGGGGCACACGCGGGCTCACACACGCACGTCAGGGTGCACACAGGCAGCCGGGGCACACACAGAGGCTCACACACAGAGAGCGGGTCTGCAGACGTGCCCATCCAATACTATGCATGCAGACAGCAACATGCGTGCACCATGCGCAGACGCGCTTCATCATGGGCACACACAGAGCTCCGTGTGTACATGCTGTGTGCACACATGGGCATCCACGCACTGTGGGGAGCACCATGCATGCACATGCACAGTGCTCACGTATAACTGGGGTAATGGGCTGCCCTGCATGTGCACATGTGCATCGCTGTGCAAACATGGGTGCACATGCAGGACATGCAGACATGCAGACATGCAGAACACTGCATGTCTACTCATACCAGCATGCAAACACACCGCTGTGTACATGCTATGCCACACACATACACGCATCCATGAGCACACACCGCACCAGGCACATACACACAAATACTGCCACACAAACGCACCCTAGTACCTGCACTACGAACACACACACACACACACACACACACACACACACACACACACACAAAACGCTCATACACACACTCCCCTGCACGCACCTCCCAAGTCATACACTTGCATGACTGTGCACCACAGTTGCACACAGCACCATGGCCCCAGCACCACACAATGCATGAAGCAGGCACACAAGCACACCCACTGCCACACACACAGGAGACACTGGCACACACCAACAGAGACTGCAGACATGTAGACACTGCATGCACACACTCGCACAGATGCAGCCGTGGACAAGCATGCTGTGCACGCATACCTGGACACACAAGCACAGCGCGCTCCTACCTCCTGTCTCCATGGGTCACTCTCAGCGCACACAGGGGAGCAGTCGGAATCTGCAGCTGCGGTGGATGCAGCCTGGGTGCCCTCCCATCTCTCCCGTGTGTGCTCTGGGTGCTAAGCCCAGCTCACCAGCCCCATTTCCCCCACTTGGGGCCATCAGATGGGCAGACAGGCAGGTACAAGCCCACCCCCACTTGAAACACACCCATGCACATGCAAAAGGTGTGCACAGACCCACGCATAGGTACAAACATGCACACAAATTGTATGAATCCCTGCACCACAGAGGCTCACACACCCTGACACGCACACATAAATGCGTGTGTGCACCCAGGCACATACAAAGCCAGCGAGGGGGGAGGGAGCTGGCAAGGCCAGAGGTGCACAGCGGAGCAGAGCTGACACGTTCGCAGCTCAGCTTCCCAATGTGGAGATGGAGGATGGCTGGAGACATCCCTGGGGATGGTGGCAGAGCCAGGCAGGAAGCGCAGCGCAGGCTGTAAAAGATACCCGCTGCCTGGCAGGGAGCAGGGACAGAGCTCAGCTGGGTCCCTCGCTGAGCCAAGGCTCCGTTTAAGCAACCCGGCTGATGGATGCCTCTGTCCATGTCACCTCTAAGCCTTGTCCCCATGGCAAACCCCAGAGAGCCCTGAGCCAGTGCAGAGAGGCAGGTGCTGGCACATCTCTGCGGGAGCGGTGGGATGTGGGGGCAGCTAAGTGAGGGTGGAGAAGGAGCTGTGGATACTGGGGGTCAGGGTGGGGGGGGTGGCCACACTGTCCCTACCAACAGGGGTTCTCCCAGCCCCATGGCCCCAGCATGGGGCACAGCCACCTTCAGACCCGGCTCGCTGGCGCAGTGCCCAAGCAGGGGGCTGAGAGGCAGAGGGGGGGTTGGCAGCCCCTGCGTGCAAAATGGCTCCTGTTGGTCAGCTGCTGTGTGGCGCAGCACAGCCCTCGCCCCCATGCAGCCCCCAGCCTCCCCCAGCACCTGGTCCTGCCCCGAGGCCCATGCCACAGCCCTTCTGGGTGCAGCACGGCACTGGGCACCCCTGTGCAGGGCGCTCTCCTCCTGCCTCCCCAGCCCCTTCCCCAGCCCCTTCTCCTATAGCAGGGTCTCCAACGCCTGCCCCAGCTCTCTCTGCACCCTCAGTTTGCTCCCACCCAACATCAGGCAGGATGTTCCCTTCCTCCCACCCCACCCAGTCCCCAGGGCCCCTGCCCCAGGCATGTTTCCTTCTCTTCTTCCAGCCTAGAGAGCTGTTCCTCCAACCCAAGTGCAGAGCATGTCCCAGGGCTCGAGCAGATGCTTGGAGGAGGAAGAAATGTTATTTTTTCCCAGATATCAAAGTCCTTGCACCGATTCACCCTAGCTGGAGACCTGTCACCAGCTGGGGACATTCCTTGTGCTGTGAAAGGGCATTAGTGTAACAAAGGATCCAGCTTCTTCCTCTCCCTCTGACACAAAACAGGATCCTGCTGGAGACCAAAATCCCAGCCCTGCAGTAGCAGCAGGATCTTGCTGAGATCCTCCTTCCCCATTTCGGTATAACCCAGATCCCCTGTGCCCCATTGCCCCCGCGTGCTGAGGGCAGATCCCAGCTCCGGCCCCCCACTGCCCCCCCCAGCTTTCTCATTTCTCTGCCTGCTCAGGGCCAGATGGCTGATCTGCTCTGTGGCTCTGCGCTCCTTCCCCTGCTCGGAGTCCCAGCTGACCACTTTGTTTATAATAGTCCTCGGAGGGGAATTACAACCGAGTATTAAATGTGTGGTTAAAGAAATCGCATTACACAGTGTGACTGTAAGGGAGATGTTTCCCTTTAATCTGTAATCCATGAAAGTTATTAGTTTAGTGAGCGGAGCGTCTGGGCGCGGCATTTCCATTAAGATATAGCCCTGAGCAGACCCATCACCTCCGCCCGGGCTGCAGCCCGAGCCGCGGCACATCACCCCTCGCTCCCCGGTGCCGTCCTTCCTTCTCCATTCCCCATTATTTGAATGCCGATATCGTGTTAATGTGGGACTGTTTAACATTGCAGAAAAAAAAAAAAAAAGGAAAAAAGAAAAATCACACTCGATGGCTGATGTGCTCCTGTGAAATAATGTTTGTGTCGTGTATCCTGTCCTACAGGTCTATGCAATATTAGTTAGTCACCCTCCTGCTCCCAACGATCACCTAACACCAACACCCGTATCATACACAGCTGGCTTCTACAGGATCCCTGTCATTGGTCTGACAACACGCATGTCTATATATTCTGATAAGGTAACTGATGCATGTTTCTAGTCTAGTACCTCATACGTGTGATGTAAATCAAGAGTGCCCATCAGGAGGGTTAATGATGTCTGCACTACCCTGCCTCTCTATGTGTCTGTCTGTCCATCCAGTTAAACCTTCAGCTCCCTCTCTCTCTCTCCCACATTCCCCTGTACATTATTTTTTCACAGCTGCCAGTGTTGACCTACATAGTGCTGGATGATTTCTGCAGCGTTTCTCTGCCAGGCTGCTGGGCTCGCTGCTCTTCAGCCAAGGCAAATGTGCAAATCAGCTCCTGCCCTGCTCACTGGTGACAGCTGGGGGGTCCTGGGTGCTCCCTGGGTGCGGGGTGGGCTGTGTAGGGGCAGGAGGACCTTTGTGGAGCCTGGACATCAGGCAGGAGCTCTTTGGAGGTTGTTTGGTTGCATTCAGTTCTCTGTTTGTATGTGATATTGGTAGGGGAGATAATAGAATTGACTAACAAGTTGTCCCGAGGCTTTAAATGACATTCAGTCTGACCAGCACCCAAGAAAGATTCAAATTCCAATGTTTCAAACCTCTGTCTGCTGTCCCTGTGGAAACACGGAGACTTCCAGGCTGGATGAGGTCCTGCCCTGGCCTGAGTGATGAGCTGGGGCTGTGGCCGGCTCTCCCACTGGTGCTCAGCTCACAGACCATCTTGCAAAGACACTTTGTGAGGAGTAAAAGCAAAAGGAGCAGCTGAGCAGAGCCAGGCAGACCACATGCCATTGCAGCCTTGGTGGAGGTTTTTGTCCAGGTGCACGAGTTTAGTGGGTGAGATCAGCCCTGTTTTGAAGCACGATTTGGCCTTTGCTTGGAAAATGTGAATATTCACGAATGCAAATGTTCAGTGCAAAAATAGTCATTCCGCCTACATGCTAAATTAAGTCAAATTTCAGGAGGGAGGAGCAGAGGCTCCCAGAGATGCAGCCGCAGGACTGCTCGGCTGGAGCAGCAGCAGTAAAACCCTAGTGGGACAACCAGCAAGCCAAGACCATGACAGTGACAGCAATAGTGGTGGGCAGGGCTGAGGACCCACACGCTCTGCTATGGTCTCATCAGACACTGCTAGAAGGAAAGGGATGATAACAGAACTGGCAGACCTGGGGAGAGGGCAGGCAGCAGGTAGGAAATGTCCAGGGGGAGTTTAGTTCATGCTGCCTCAAGGAGGAGATGGGTCTGATCAGCCATGTCACCAGGAGGGACCTTGTCACAGTGCACATGATGGCGCTGAGAGGGGACCCTGCATGCTATCAGTCCAGTTTCATCTCAGCAGAGCCATGCTCACCAAAGCAAATTGGCCACCTTTTCCCCAGCATGACCTTGTGCTGGATTTGCACGCTCACCCTGAGGGGGCGGGAGCTTCCCTGGCACACTCTGCTCCAGCCATTGTTTTCCTATTTAAAACATGTTTTCTGCAAAAGTGGATCATAAAAACCACCTGACTCACTTAGAGCTGGAGGAGCAGCCTGCTGAGGCAGTGGCAACCCACTGCAGTGGCAGGGAGGTGCTCCCCATGGAATACTTGGGGGTGTTGGGCAGGTGTAGGGCTTTGGGGTGCACTTGCCTGGCAGAGACTCACCACAGTGTGTGTCTCACCCCTCTGAGATCTCCTGCCTGGCTCAGCCTTGGTCCCACGAGACAGCTGGGGCTTGAGAACTTTGAGGTCTCTGCAGAGAGAGGAGTTGCAGGCAGGAGATGGGGCAAAGGCAGGGACTGGGTGGAACAGTGGACAGGCAGGAGCTGGAGGGGACAGCAAAGGTGGGAGTGGAGTGTAGGACAGCAGAGCAAAGGGGTGTGAAGGCAAACGACAGAATGGTGCAAGGCTCTACACACCCGTGCAGGACAGGCTGACATTCAGCTGGTTCCCTTTTTGCTTTCCAGTGATCAGTTTGCCTGTTTTTTTTAATTCAGGAAATTATATCTTTCAGCTTAGTTTCTATGGAAACAAGCTTGTAAGATCACTTTGTGCGTGTGCCCCTGATTGGTTTTGAAGGCATCAGCCAATTTTAGCTGAATTTCACAGGGGTTTGAAGTCTCAGAGTTGATTACGGTCCTCCCAGGACTAAGCTGCCAGGGAGAGGAAGGTGTGGGCCTCAGCACAGACAGGTTTGCTCGATACCTTTTGATGCCCTCAAAGCATCTCCAGTTGAGCACAGCGGTCCACAGGCTGTAGCCAGTTTTTCAACAAAGCCATCCAAGGGAAGCAAGCTTTATTGCTCCCAGTATTCAAAGAACTGTTTGTTCTAGAAAATGATATTGCAGCTACCAAGCTGAGCACTCTGGCTTGGCAGCCTTTGTTCGGCCTCCTTCTGCCTACGTCTTATGAAATCATCACTTGTTCCTCCACCGAGATCCTCACGTCATTCAGCACAGTCCTGCCTGCATGGTGGGGGAGTCCCTGAAATGCCGGTCACCTCTGAGTGGGGAGAGCAGGGAACTGCAGAAGGGGAGAGGACGGTCTCACGGTCAAGGCAGCAGAGCCGTACCCGTCTTCTCATAGTGCCCCTTGCTATGGAGAGCCCTTCATGGGCTCCTCGTGGATGGAGCATTGCAAAAATCACACTCTGACTTTCTCATGCCAGGCTCCCTGAATGGACAGGCGGGACTATTGCTTTAGTTCTTCTGTTCCACATGTGCCGTTGGGGGTGTTTTTATCTCCTTCACATCTCAGCCAAAAATAATGAGATGACATTGACGTCTTGACAATATGACAGATATGGAATGACACTGAGAGTGTGAAAGCAAAGCTTGTGGGGACATGTACAGCTCAAGAGTGGGGAAGGTCTGGTGCTGTTCATCACCACCACGTGTGACCACATCTGCATGATGGGGATGAAGGGACATGCTGGGTGCCTCAAGGTGCTGAGCCCCACACCATCCCCCCGTCGGAGAGGTGGTGTGTTAGAGGATCAAGGGTGGCTCTGAAATGAGACCTGCTCTGCTGCTGAAAGAGGTGGGAAATGGAGCTTAGTCATTCTGCACTTGGAGAGGCATCCCAATGTCCAGCAGTTGGTCCCAGTAGTTGAAATGAGGGCTGTCTCTTTATTTCTCTCTCTCTCCAGCCTGGGCCTTGGGATGGCTCTTCCCTCTGGTTTGTTGTCTCAGTATAATTACTCCATGCCCTCCGGGGGGTTACTGCTCCCTGAGAGGAGGATTTTTCTTTATTACTGGTCTCACTGGCAACCAGTGCTCAGCACAAACAGTGTTAGTAGTATGGGAAGCTTCACTGAAAATGGGGAGAAAAGTGATTCCCCTCAGCTGAGGTCAGGGTCAGGACTCCTTCACTGGCATCTGAAGTGACTGAAGAGTCTGTTTAACAGTACGTGGAGATGTTTTCCTCAGGAACGGGTTTCACAGTCCCCGCTGAGCAACACAGCCATCTGCAGGGGTGGTCTGTGGTGTGTCACGGTGGATGAGGGGCTGGAGCCCGTGCTGGTGGCAGTGATGGAGCCCCCTCATCCCAGCGGAGGAGAGCCTTTCACAGGCTCTCAGGATTCAAGCTGGGAGGAGGGCAGAGTACCCCCACTACTCCATAGAGCTGGTGCTGCCATGCTGGACCATTCCCCAGAGGCTGACAAGTCCTTTCCTCCATGTGCTGCAGAGGAAAGGCAGACGATGTGTTTGTGCCTGAGCTCCCCAAACGTCTGCCCCCACTAAAATCCTTTCCAGCGCATGTCTAAGCTATGGCAAAGCTATCTTAGCTCCCTCCCACGCCTGCAGCTATCCCGGGAGGCAGCGGGAAGGCTGCGTTCTGTGTGCTGCTGGTGGGCAGGCTGGGCAGAGCAGGGGGCAGAGCAGCTCAGGATCCTTCCCTGGGGACACAGGCCGAGGCTTCTTTTCTGTACCCAGCTAATGATTTTTGCTACATTATCAGGAACTGTGTATTTGGGATCTCTGTTGATCTTGAAAATGCCCAAACATCTCAGTTTTGGGAAGTATTGCTAAAAGAGAGGCTGTTGCACGATTTCTGTAGGTAATGAAACAAAAGCACATCATTTCCTCAAGCCTGTAGGAGAAATTACTCTACCAGCCACGGACAGTGAGCTGTGATGAGCTATTAGGCAGATAGAGGCAAAGAAGACAGCACTCCTTTCACTCACGGACCTCTACATGGTCTTTATATGGGCACACTAGTACTACCTGGTGGTCCCATAGCCATGCCTGCACATTCCCTATGTGTGTACACGGCCCCTGTGCACACAAACTCCATCAACAGGCACCCACACGTGTATGTGCTCACACTTATGCACACACAGAGTCCTTACTTGCACACATGCGTACACACACAGACACGATCTACTCAGATTCAGCCCCTTTTCATATCTACTCATGTCAACCAAGTCAGTACCACTAATAAATTGTGGTTCCTAAGAGACTGGACCCAGCACATGTCCCCAGCCTCATAACCACACTCCCTCCCAGAGCATTTAGGTTCCAGCCCTGTGGTTTTCTGCTGAGCTGACTCCACTTCGAAGCCTGGGTTCTATCCCAACCTGTATTTACTTACTTTTTGCCGAAATAGAATTTGATGAGGAAGCACAGGGCCGAGGACCCAGGGTTTGGTGGCACTAGGAAGATGTTGCAGAAAGCTGCTCCTTGGCTTGGGGTTGCTGTCGGCAATTCCGAGCCCTCCTGTCTGGCAGCGGAGACACTGGGAGGAGGGCAAATAATGCAAATCCTGCAAAACATCTTACAAAGTGAACTGCTGATTTGTAATTAGGAGCATTTTTTGCTGTGTGCCTGGTTGGAGGCGAGTGGGTCGTGACCCACGACAGCTCAGAGTTAATGCACTTGTAGCTTCAGCGACAGTGCTGGTGAGTAGCACAGCTGGAATGAGTGAATTTATTGCAGTTATTTGCCTAAAAATGGGCTAACTAGGATGCGTAAATCATAGCATCCAGGTGCTTTGTCCATGTCCCTGGCCAGGACGGCTCTGGGCTGGATTTCAGAGGGATTTCCCAGAGACCTGTCACTGTGTATGCTGCAATAAGGATTGTCAGATCACATAAAACCTGATGCCCAACTGCTTCTGCACATCACAAGTTGGACTCATTAACCTTTGGGGGACTCCAATTTCATTTTTCTGCCAATCTTTGGGCTCTGTGGAGAAGTTTGGGAATCCCGGGTGCTTCAAAAGCTGAGCACAGAATGTGAGTGCTCATCCTAAAATCTACACTCAGCAATTGCGATAAGTTATTCCTCACTATCCTACTTAAAAATAACAATTGCGTAATCCAAGACTTGAGACACCATCATAGCAAGTCCATGAACCTTTTGACAACATCTCAGAAGGCAAATTTGCCTGAACTGTTAAACCAAGTTGTTCTCCAATAACTTAGCAGGAAAATTTGTTCATCTGAATCTAGTGATACGGATTTACAAAAATTAATAAAGCCACAATCAGCTTAAACAGCATTTTTGCAAGCTAGCTGGGAAACTAGAAGTAGTTTAATAGAATATATTGAAATGTTAAAGATGTTTTCATTTCAAAAAGGGATTTAAATAATTTTAAGTTAGAATTTTGATTTTTTTGTAGCCTGTATTTTTCTGATTTTTTAAGAATTGTTAACTATTCCATTCTTTTTCCATTTCTCTTCTCATCTCTCTTCTGATTTTTGCATTTCCATTTTCATTTTCCCTGGATTTCTTTAAACCAATTAAAATGCTCAGGGATCAAAAATTAAGAACTCTCAGGCCCATCCTGTGTGTCCCTGGCCTGAGCTGTGCAGCTGGACCTGGAGCTGCCTGGGCGTCTCTGCTGACTCCAAAGAGTTTGAGCACCGTGTTGGTGTGGAGACCATGGTTGTCCCTCCATTGTTTGTCCCTGTGGGTTCTTCCCAACCCCATTGATTAGTAACTGGGCTTGTGGGGTGAGCTGCATTTCTCCTACTCTTGGTTTAGTTAGGAACGTTCGTACCAATCATACAAAACTGCAGCTCTGAGATGCTTGTCACGACTCTCCTGGTTCATTTCCTCCTTCGAATAAACATTCACAGTTTTTCTCAGTCTGCAGTAATTAGGAGTTGTTTCCAGTGCTTCGGTATTTTTGCTGCTGCCTCCATCACTTCTATGTTTTGCAGGGGAACAGACATGCTGCCCTGCTGCAGAGACCTGACCATGACAGCGTTTTGCAGTATTTTCTATACGTTGCATGGTTCAGTTTGATTTTATCACCATGTTGAGTATGAGGAAAAGGCATTATCTGGTCTGCCCACTCCTCTTGTATGGTCCATGGTGGACATGATGTTCCTTCTCTTCCAGAGTGAATTACTTTGGCCCATTCGGGACATTTCTGACCCACGCTGGGTCAGGTCCCTGGACGAGAAGGTCTAGATAACCCTTGTCCGGTCCAGAGGACCACCTCAGTCTTAAAAAAGAACCATTACGATGCTTCCCTTTTTGTCCTCCACTGCTCAGACTTCTGCCTCCCTCCAGCATGTAGCTGGTTTGTCAAGTAGCGTCCATGCTGAGCATAAGCACTTTCATTTTCTAATATTCGACTCTAGGGCCTTTTGGAAAAGCTGCGTTTTTGAAACCTCTCTGTCAGCTACAGCTTTTGGTCCAACTGCTCCCCAAAGAGTGCTGTACTTAATTAGGCTGGAATTGCTCTTGCTCAGTCATCCAACCATAATGATGTCTTTAACCAAATCAGATCGGTTGCTGGGGCATGAGTCCAGAGCTGCCTCCTCTGTGTGCTGCTGCAGAACAGCCTGACCTAGAAACAGCCAAACAGCATATTATAAAACTGCTTTTGTGCACTTCCCTCATGACAAATAACTAAAACATACCTGCGTGTACCTGCAACTGCTCCTTGTCAATCTCTGAAGGGAATTCATTTTCTTTTTGATGTCCGTTGCTCAGTAATATTTTCAAAAAGAAAATAGGAGAGGCTATATTTGCACTGAATGTTGCTGACAGTTGCTTGCTGGACAGGCATTTCTTAGCTATGAATTACAAACCACAAAGCAAAAAACCTCTCTACCATGTGCTGGATTAACCAGAGAGGTACAAAATTGTAGCCAGGGTTTGCTTCTCAGCCAGGAGAAAGGAATGTGGGCCCCAGAGGCTAGTTCAAGGCGTGCATCCCAGAGGTCTACCAAAAATTGCTGCTCTGCATCGTTGGCCTTGTGATCCCCGTCCTGCCCCTGCAAACCTGCCCGGTCCCCGAGATGCCCCCTGGCCAATGACCCAACCAATCTATGTTTAGTTCTTGTTCTTCCTTGCAGAGCATCCACCTGTCCTTTTTGCGCACGGTCCCACCATACTCTCACCAGGCCAACGTCTGGTTTGAGATGATGAGAGTCTTCAACTGGAACCATGTCATTCTGATAGTCAGTGACGACCATGAAGGTCGTGCTGCACAAAAGAAGCTGGAGACCCTCCTGGAGGAGAAAGAGTCCAAGGTCAGTTCCTGAACATTGTCTTGTAGCATTGTTTAAGCAACAACAACAAAACTAGAAGTCTTGGGCTGTTGTATGTATGTAGATTTCTGTATGTAAAACACCTTTTCTTTCCATTGTAACATGGCTAACATGCTTAAAGCATCAACAGTGTCTGACTAGTACCTGACAGAACTTTGTACTTTATTCATTTCACTTGCTTTGCCATGGTCAAAATCTCCTACATGTAAATCGACTACAAAATGAAGGGAAGGATAACCTGGAGCTCTGCAAATGCCTCGCCCAAGAGTCCCACCTAAGGAGAGGACCAGTCGCTCAGCTTAGGGAAGCACCTGCCCCATCACAGCCACTCCGGGGCCAGGCAGACCCAGCAGTGCCAACCCAACCCCGAAACGCAGCTTCTGAATTGGCAAACCGGAGCTCACTGTAGGGGCTTAGGAGGGCAGGGGCAGCCCGCGCGTTGATGCATGGAGGTGTCACGCACCCTCTCGGTACAGCTGTCAGCTCTGCTGGTGGCCCTTTTCCCATCTCCATTGAAGCACATGCTGCTTTCCTGACACCCCATCCTGTGATGAGAGGGAGGCTGTGGCTGCCGGGAGCAGCTTTGTGCAGGAGGTGCACTGCGCCTGCGCTCGGGCCCATGCTGGGGAGCAGGGGGGAGGCAGGGGAGGTCCCCAAGCCTGCTAGAAATTCAGGAGGACTATCACAGACCTGCTGGCATTGAGTAAAAGGACCAAGCAAGTGTTCAAGACACGCAGGGAAGGAGAACACAGGGAGCCGTTCAGCTGCAGTGCTTCAAAGGCAGGCACCTGTCTGGGAGGTGAGGAACCACCTCCTGCCCTGTGGGGTGATGTCCTAGCATGTCCTCTTGCCTGGGACAGGATGAGGTCCCCTTTGGGTGGGCAGAGTCTGAGCCCACCTCCAAGTCTCCAGCAGCATCACGGCAGGCGCCTGTTCCTGGCTGTTCCCTCCTGGGAACCACAACCTGCTCTTCTCCAGCCTCACCAGCAGCTGCTGGACATTTGGCAGTCAGCTCTTGAGGACATTTGGCCGTAGACACTTCTTGTGCTTGGAGCTGGAGGCTGAGCTGAGAGACCAGTGAGACCAGCCTGCCACTGCTCTCTGTCACCTCTTGTCGAGCCGCTGGAGCAGCAACTGGTGCAGGGGTACAGGCTGGCACAAGCCACACTGACCAACAGGCTTCTGGTTTTGGAGGTAACTTCCAAGAATTTTCATCCCTGCTGCATCCTGGGCCATCGTGAGACACTGGTGTGCCACCAGCCACGGTGGGATCCTCCTGCCTCCAAAGGCAACGTCCCTCTGGGTGACAGCAGGCCAGTATTTCTCTCCCAAGCCTCTTCCCAGCACAGTGTCCCTCACCCAGGGAGAGCTGTAGAAAGGTTGTTCCCACTGTCAGTGTGTTGTCCCTTTCTTTGCATCCTTTGACGCCTACTTTCTGTTTTCCTGCAGCCCTTGTGCATCCTCTTTTGCTGCTCCCTCTCATGCCTCCAATCCCTGCTTGCTCCATGCAGTTCTCCCAGGTGCAGTGCGTATTTCTTCTTCACCCTGCCCATCCTACAGGAAAGCCTTTGAGATCTGGGGCTTGAGATGAGGGAGGGAGGGTGTATCCTCAGACCTGTCCCACATTTGTACTGCATCTACAACGTGTCTTGGTGTCTCCTGGCAGCCCCTGGGTTCCTGAAAATGCCCTGGCTGTCCTTCAGCCTGGGGCATGTGCTCTGTGGTGGCAGGTCATCTTGTCTTCCCTTTAGAGGTGTGCCACCACATCT
This sequence comes from Pampusana beccarii, assembly GCA_013399365.1. Lineage (NCBI taxonomy): Eukaryota > Metazoa > Chordata > Aves > Columbiformes > Columbidae > Pampusana > Pampusana beccarii. The sequence goes on from VWYH01009239.1 coordinate 146,509, forward strand.
TGTTTCGTTTTCCTTTGAGGAGCTTGATCTGGTCAAACAGACCGGTCTGGCTGGTCTTGAAGGTGGTATATACCTATGTTGGGGCTTTCCTGTCTTCCTTAGTCTCTATTGCTGTCTAATTGCCCCTCTAATCACTGGTGTGCTGACTTTCTTCATGTCATTAAGAGGTAACCTGGATTCCTCCCCAGCCTTTCCAAGGCAGCCGGGGCCTTGGGGAGGGAGTAGGCAGGAGACCTGCTCTTGACCTCTTCAAGGCTTGGCTTGCAGCCCCTGAGGACCTGGGGGATCTGCTACAGGTCACAGGCTCACCTGCCCACCAGAGTTCTTGGACCTGAGCGTGGCTTGTCCCTGGAGTCTGTGCTGGCCCGGGGTGTCACTCAGGCACCATTACATGGATTTGCACTTTGAGCAGGCGTTCAGAGCCAGCACTCGGGCCAGGGTGGCCCGCCCTGCGGCACCCCAAGTGCCAGCCTTATCTTAGGCCTGTCTGCAGTAGTGCTCAGCCTGGAGCTACTGCTTCATCCCAGGACAGCTCTGCTCATTCGTCTGGGCAGGCCACCGCTGCACCAGCGCTGCTCGGGTTCAGAGGCAGTGCCAGATGCTGTGAAAATCCGAGTTTGTCCACATCAGAGGTGGCAGGTCCCTGGTGTGCTGACTCCCTTTCTCTGGGACAGTGCTGTTCATGAAAGTGGTAATTTTCTGAGTAAATGCCGGAGAAAAAGGTGGAAAGCCAATTTTTAATTTGTGGGTTCCTGCGTGAAACATGGGCTGAGGAGCAGGAAAGGGCTGGCAATAGGGATAGAGACAGGGAGAGGCAGAGGTGATCAGGTCCAACTTTGCTGCACCCAAGACTCTGCTTCACTTCGCTGACCAGTTTGGGTCTACGTTCCAGCACACCCCGGTCACACAAGGCAACTCGTGGCTGGAGGCTGCAAGATGGATGACCAAGTTTCTGGCTAAATTGACAGTGCCTGAGGAAAACTGGCCAATATATCACCACGTTCTGTCCTGCTGCAGCTCTGCTCTCCTTGGAGACAGTTGTTACTCCAGGTCTCACTGCAGTCCGAGCAGGGTCTGGGAAGCTGTTGCAGAAATCCTCGTCGTGGATGTGATCAGAAGTGAAGGCAGACCTGGGCTCCAAGCAGCTCTTACCTCCTAAGATGCCTTTCTTTGCAAGAACCCAACTTCTTTGAGTGATGAAACACGTGTCAGGCTGTGTCCAAGGAGAAGAAAGAAAAGACCGCACAGCTGCATGGAAAGGAGACCTGGCAAAATGTCCTGCCAAAGACTGGTCTGAGTGCTCAGGAAGAGGCAAGCTGTTTAGTTTGGAAAGGAAGATGCAGAGAGATAAAGATAAAACCTGTCTGCCTAAGGAACAACCGGGGGACATGAACTCTTGCATTATGGGGGTACAAAGGGTCAGGTTCCTGGCAGAGATCAGTTACCATTGCCATAAGATGCTGCAAAATGGAGATTGTAATAGCGACATGTCCTATACCCCAAACACAGATTGGGGGTGCCCAGCTGGGGTGGGACGGGGCCGAGAAGAAAAGGTCAGACTGTATCTCACCAAAACCTGCCAAGCACTATCCTGCAGGCCCTGACAGGTTGATGTTCTTGGCCTCATCACAGGGACTGTTCCCAGGAAGATGCACGGGGCTCTGTGCGTGCTGCAGCGGGGTCAGGGCTCCCGAGAGCAGAGGCTGCTGACCCTCAGCACGCTGCCTGGAGGAGAAAAAAACCTCCAGAAGGAGGTTTTGTGCCCCTGGCTCCTTTGGGGCCAAGCAGCAGAGGTGGCTCAGGCAGGAGACTTGGGGGAGCAGCGTCTCTGCTCCGGTCCCTTCTCTGCGGGGTCAGCGCCTGCTGAGCCAACTGCCCCTCGTCCAGGTGTGACTCTCCAGCCAGGAGCGTGGAGACCACCAAGCAGTGAACCCATCAGCCACGTGTAGGGCCAGGTCATGGACATTGTGGTCTCTGGCAGCTTGCACCTCCCAGGGCCACCCATGTGCCGCAGAGCCATGAGGTGCCCTCAGCCCTCCCCGAGCACCAGGTAGAAGCTGCAGTGTCATCCCATGATCACCATTGCTTCATATCGCCACGCTTTGAGCCAACACGGGATGTAGCGAGGTTTTTCTTTCTCTTTTGGATGGCAACAGCTC
>VWYH01009251.1:0-10713 GCA_013399365.1 Pampusana beccarii
ACAAGGGGAAGTGCAAAGTCCTGGCCTTGGAAGGGACCACACCAGTCTGATTATGTGGAATTCTGGTTGTTTTTCAGCATTGTCCCATAACTTACATTTTCAATAGCCTTTTGGAAATAATGTCTCTCTACTTTTTAATGTCGTGGCAAATTGTTCACAGCCTTGTATCTAGAAGTCAGGTTTGGTTTTTGTCAAAATAGGAAAAGGTATAGTAAATAAAATTTGGCTGACCAGTGTCAGCCTTAAAATGACAAATATAGTTACATAGAGTGGGCAGAGGACACTGTTTCTTATGGTTTGCTCCTTCAAGAAACACCTGCTTGTATATTTTTTTGGATTCGTGGGCCATCACAAAACAGTGGCACAATTTCAACTTATCATGCGTGATCTCTTTGAATTTTTCTGTCTTTGTCTCGTCCCCTCAGCTCAAGAAGGACAAGGGACTGCTGGAGAGAGTCCAGTGCAGAGCCATGAGGATGATTAAGGGAGTGGAGCATCTCCCTTATGAGGAAAGGCTGAGGGAGCTGGGTCTCTTTAGTTTAGAGGAGACTGAGGGGTGACCTCATTAATGGTTATAAATACGTAAAGAATGAGTTTCACAAGGATAGAGCCAGGCTCTTCTCAGTGACAAACAATGATAGGAGAAGGGACAATGGGTACAAACTGGAATACAGGAGGTTCCACTTAAATACGAGAAAAAACTTCTTCNTTTTGAGGTCCCTTCCGATCCCTAACATTCTGTGATTCTGTGATTCTGTGATCCCCTTGAGTAAGTTGTACTATTCTGGAGTTTTATGCCCTTCAGATAGACAGTATGTGCTGTCACCTTTCAAAAGACTGGTCTACCTCTCATACTGTAAGCTTATGGGTGCAGCATTTTCCTTTTCTACAGAACTCCAAAAGTATTTCTTTCTTACTTGAACAAATTGCCCTCAGAACAATTGAGGAACTTGGACTGGTTTCAGAAACATACTAGTACAAAATGTTGTCATGTTAGCAGTTGCAGTGCAGGTCACTCACAAGTGCTTGTTCTGGCTCTATTGCAATTTACTGTACTTGTCACATTGCCCTCTTATGCTGCAGCTTATCAAAAAGTCTTTGATAATCACAAGGTTTTCTTTTATGATATTGAAAGTCAGGTTGTGATTACTAGCAGGCACCCAAATACATAGGCAAGCATTTCCAAGAAGAACTTGGTAGGAGGTGGCTTGAAGGGAAAAAATCCAGAAGCAGGGTTCCAGTAAGCCTTGATATTAAAGGGTCGCATTCACTGTAATGGTATTTAACAACCATGATTAAAGCCTGCGTGCAGAACATTCTTTTACCATGCAGCATCTTGCGAGTAGAGGATACCTTTACAAATGGGCGTTGTACTATTTTTATGCCAGGGATATTTCATAGGAACAGGGGGCTGGAAGAAATTCTTCCTGGCCATCAAGTTCAGTCCTCCTGTCATATGCAACTGTGTGATACATACTCTCTCCTGGACTAACATGGCTTTACATGTAAAATTATCACTGTTTTCACCTCTGTTGAACCTCAGGCTGTGATTGCCATTGCAGTTAGTCAGCCTCTTTGAGTTTCCAATCTCAGTTTTATTGCTGAGTAACTTGTATTCTGGTTTTCTTTTCCCCCACTAGTTTCTTCCTTCAGTTTAAATACTTTTTTCTGTTCTCAATGCTTATTTTTGCCGTGTCTGTATAACACAGTAATAATGCACTGTGGCCTCCTTTCTGCCCCCCCTCAAGTTGCTCTTGCCTACAGTGATCCCAGACTGAGCTCATCTTCCCACTATGCAAAATAATTCACATTAATAATGTTTTAGGGCACTGTAAAGATCATGTGATGTTCCTTAAATCAAAGCCAATAAAGAGATTTGGTGACCGGGGACTTTAGAGAGCAGTAACTTTGGGATTGAAATCTATCATCTCTCAGTTTCCTCCTTTTCTGGTAAGAAGTAAATTGTGCTGGAGATGCCTGCTGCATTTCAGCTCTCCTGGGACATCGTGGGGAAGCTTGGACACATCTGGGGATGATACAGCCTTCTTTTTCACCCTGCAGTCAGCACTGTAGAGTAAAAACATGACTAAGGGAGCGTCATATGTTTCTCCTGCTTTATGGGCTAGCACACCCAGTAAACATCTAGCCTTAAATTGAGGGGGAAGGGTTTATAAAACTGAGGAGGTGTCTCCACACCTTCACAGTAAAGACTTCCTTCCTAATATCTAATCTAAATCTACCCTGACAATTACATATAACATACAAACATACATATACTAATAAAGTGAGACCAGCTTATGTCGCATTACCTGGTTATGTTTGCATTGTCATGCTCTCGTGAATGAAGGTACATTTGGCTATGTTTCCTCCAGCACAGAGAACTCCAGACTCTGTGTTAAGAAGCTGTTGCATCAGAAACGCTCTTCCTTACCTATGTTTGAAATATGAAGGAAAGATCAAGCATGAAATCTGGACTTTTTTTTTTTTTTTTGATAGAAATGTTTCAGATTTATTCCTAACCAGTTCCTAAATTTGGTACCATTTCAGAGACTTAATCTAAAATATCACTTCTATTGCTTTCTTGAAGATCTATTTGGACAATAGCATTATAGTGTTCCTTGTGTCTAAGGTATGCCTTCTCATAAAATGGTCTACTACTGGCATTGTACGTTTCTGCAGCTTAGCTTTTCACCCCACCATGTGTTATAAAGTAATTCCCACGAATGGACGTACATTGCAACGCAGAAGAAGCATGACATTCTCAAGGCTTTATCTTGACCTGCATGCTCGTGTTGACTTATATGATGTAAGTTTCATGTAATTAATGTACCTTTGACAAAGCGAACACTAGGGTCAATGAAAGAATCCAATGTAAATATTGTGATCATCACATAGTGACTGCCTCTAGTTAATGTATCTTCTTTTTGTATTGTGTCAGGGAGGTTACAAATAATTTGTTCTCAGTAGGTCAGAGAAGGAGGTGCAGCTGGACTACTAAAAAAAAAAAAGTAAACAACTCCCTGGGAAACTAGCAGGGGAAGGCATATGAACCGCTAACCTTCGGATCAGCCTCAGACGAGACATTGTAGGTTTTCCCAGACTGGAAATCCCTCATGAGAGAATTCCTTCTGCAGCCTTAACTTCCCATTTGATTCTCACTCACAGCATGGCTCTGGGCTTTTTGCTTTCTCTCATGTTAGGCAAGATGTACAGGGTTAGGAGAAGAGATAACAGCCACAAGTTACAACAGGGAAAATTCTGATGAGATATTGGGGTTTTTTCCTCACCTTGAGGGTGGTCACACCTGGCAAAGTTTGCCCAGTGGGGCTGTGGACTTTCCATCCTTGGGGGTATGCAGGACTCAACCGAACATGGCCCTCAGCAGCCTGATGTAAGTTTGCCTTGGTCTAAGTAGATATGTGACCCCCAAAAATTCCTTCCAGCCTCAGCTATTCGCTGATTCTCCGTGTCTTTTAGAGGTGACATGCCACCTTCCTGGCACTGAAAGGGCATTAATGGGCAGAGGCCATGATGAAATGGAACAACTTCTCGTGGGATTTCAGGGATGAAATGTGAGAAGAATCAGAAGTGAAAGTCAGGGAAAAACAACTTGGGTGAGATACATGATCACAAACAGAGATTTGTCCCTTCCACCAACCGTATTCAGATATCCTTGTTCCTGCAGTTGCTCAGGACTGGGAGTGGAGGGAAGTGAAGCTGTTAGGAGAGGCCAAATTTTTCTCATGACAATGTTTGCCAGAACAAAGCAATCTTAAGGTTTATGAATCAGGACCTCCACATTGACCCTTTGTTTCATGGTTGGGTAAGTTTTTGGACCGTTTAATCATAGATATCCTTAAATGCTAGCGCATGACAGTCCTCAATTTTCAACTCACACAATTAATACTTTCTCAAGTCTGCCAGGAACTAATGCGAAACGGCAGAATAATTTTAAGTATAATAAAAATACTTCTCACCTCATTCCTATGTACCTATACAATATTCCAGTCAACGAAAGGTGAAGACAGCTTTGTTGAGTGAACCTGCTTCTCTCATGAAAGTAGTTTATTGTCTAGAGACAAGGATAATATCTCTGAGCTAATGGGAATCACCCAGAGATTGGCCTGGGTTTCTGTGTGTTTCTTTCATGAAGGGAAAAAAATCAAAACCAAACATGCAAACTGGCGTAACTCCAGATCTTTGAAAGATCCTTTGTGCCTTTCATCATCAAAACCAGCGTTGGGATGACAGTGTTTCTGTGAGTTTTTGCTTATTTATTAGCCAAAACTCTGATCATACTTGTACATGTCTGTATAGCCAAAGGCAAACACATTATTTTCTGTAATGCTGTCTTAGTTTTCCTGGGCTGTACTAAGTTAGCAAACGGTGTACATACACAGGAGAAAACAAAGTGAGTGGAATTGCAAAAAAGCGGAGACGAATATGTACCAGGAGAATGTGCTGTCACCCTGCAATGGCAAATTAGCAGCTGTTTTGTCTCCTCCTCCTTGGCAGGCCTTGGGGGATGTACATTACATCTCTGGAACTGGTCTCTTCCCCCGCCAGGGAGGTCACTGACCTGACCCAGCTTTCACCAGGGCGTGCTCACAACATTAAACATTTAACAAGGTGATAAGAGCCCAGGGGATTAGCATTTGGGGGAAAAGGGTATGACCTCTATAACTGAGTTCTTATTTAATAAAAGTGGGCATAAGTGATCTATTTCAAAGTCTCTATTTAGTAGGGAGGGGGATAGAGCAGACTGTGTTTGTTCTTGCAAGAGAGAGAGAAAAGCATGGATGGGAGCTGTGGTTGGATGGAAATTATAGCTCTCTTGGGTGTTGGTGTTAACGGTGAGAAGTAAGGCAATTTTTTAATTAACTGGAAACTACTCAGCTATAGGGTAACTCAGCTACCTGCCAGCCCCTCTCCTCACTATTGCAGAAAGTTTAATGGCAGGCCTTTCCTAGTAAGTATTCCTTTCTATACCTTTTGTCAGACACAGGTTTCTTGCACATGTAAATCTACCTGTAAAGTTAACAGCACTCCCCTCTTGGGATGAGTTTCACAGTATTTAATTCTCCTTTCTAGAATTTTGGGAATTTTATTGAGATTCAGTATCTAAATCAATGCAGATGTCAGGTTTTAGAAAAATTTGGGGTGAGTGTGATCTAAAACAGTATTGGAAAGAACCATTCTTATTTTTATGTAATGCACACCATAATAGCAAACCAGAAATTTATACATACAATGAGTACATCAGAATTAATTAAAAAATATTTATTAGGTACTCAGACTTTTTCACTATGGTGTTTTGATGGTTTCTTTTCTATTATGGTGTTTGATGGTGTATTATCTATAGTCCCACTTTTTGAGTCGCCAAAAAATGACCTCATCACTAAACTTCTGTGAATATTTACATAATTGCTCTTCAAAAATAAAGCAAATGCTCTCTGAAGAGCATAACTGGGTGCAATTTAATTACCGTTGAAAATACGATAACCCTTTTTCTGACCATGTTGATGTAACTGGCTCCTGTGTCACATTTTTAAGACTTGCTTATGTACCAACTGCTGCTACCATCGTGTGATTCTTCCACCATGAAGACAGGGTATGCGGGTTGGCTGTGGGGTGCCCCTGGTTTAGCTGATGGTGTGAACAGGGGCATGCTGCGGCATCGCTCTGCAGTGGTGACAGCAAACAGCCTTTGTGACCCTCTGAAGCCTTTTTGCGCCCTCCAGTCTTCTGGGTGATTGCAGTATCGGTCAAAACACCTTACATACCACCGTCAGAGATCAAAATTCAACTTTTTTCCTTCCTTTTCTGAACTGACGTGAGTGAATATTTGGCATTCATGGGACACAGGCACAGGCAGGGCATCTGATATTTGTAACACAGGGCATGCACTAAGTCACACAAAACCTAGGCCCTAGTATTTGTTTATTGAGACTTTGAAAGGCTGTAAGCCTGTTTCCACGGCTGTTCACATTGTTTGTTTGTTTGTTTGTTTTTCCCTCACCTTAGCAGCTATTTTGTTGTGACTAGGAGTGTTCAGAAAACATTTCCTTTACCAGCAAATTCACCACTATAATTTTTGTACCTGGAAATTGTGACTTCCTTTTCATTATCAGTTTCTATAAAGTTTTATCTCAAATCCTGCGTATATTCTGCACTACTCTTCAATTACTTCCTTTTACGACCTGTCCTTACAGGAAAGGTTGTGTTCATTTTCCCCATTGAGTAATTTAATAGGACATTATAGAAAAATCAAGACAGAAGTAAACGGAAGTAAGTGAAAATAACAGGTATTGTTTACATCCAGATATGTTTATTATTGCCTTTTTGGTTGTTTTTGCTAGAGATGATGGCTAGATTCAGCTTTTGCTGATTTCATCTGGAAAGTACTTAACAGTTTGTGCTAGAGGGAACGAATTTGAAATATAACTAGTATATTTTGAAAGCAGTAAAATTGCCTAATATACACATGGTTAATGGAAATTTAAAGAGAAGCTCTGCTTAAATAACGTTTGTTTCAGATCAGTTTAATGCATGAAACATTTGAGCTGCAATTTTAATTGCAGTCAACGTGATCGGCCCAGAGCTTTCTGCAAAAAACTGATGTCAACATGAGATGTTTCTAAGTGTATATGCACTCTTAATTTTGTGCTATAATGTCTTTCAAAGAATTTCTTTCAAAGCAAAGAAAGTCACTGTTAAGAAGGGTATGACTTCCACAGAAAAGATGACAAACATTTCAAGGAAAATAGCCCTTTAGGCCTTTAGGAATAAACAGCTGGGAACAACTGGAAGATGACAGGCTCCTAGATTTGTCATTTGGGACCGAGTCACTGGGGCCTGTGGGTAGGCTGGGGCTTCTGTGACTGAGTCAATGCTTTTTCAGCATGCACTATGAACTAGAGTGACATTCACTTTTGAGATATTTTCATTAATGAATCATTTCCAAGGGCAGTTGCTGCTGGTAAAAGATCAAGGGTAAAGTCCAGTGATGCATGAAAATAACAGTAATAGACGAAATCCTTAAGAGAGAAAGGGAGATTATGTCACACAGCTCTATGTACAGTCAAGTGCCATCAGTTTTCTTTTTGCTGGGAGCTACAACCTTTCCGAGCCAATTGCACTGAGGCTGGCAGAAATGACTGCCTGGGCCAACCAGGGATGTGGGAAGTCAGAGGCTGAGACATAGCAGTGCTATTGCTGCAGAATGAGATCTTGAGTGAAGCAGGTGGTCAACTAGATGCCGCAGAAGTTTGAATCACAAGCATCTCTGTCCATTGTGTAGCACCAAAGTAATCAACAGTCATAAGTGTGTCTATCATTTTGCTGTCGTACTGCTACATCCCACCTTCTAGTCAGCTGTGGAGGTGTGGTGCATCCTTGGCATTTGATTGCCAACAAGGAGTCTACACATCCACGTAGGTATTATCCTAACTGGCCTGCAAGTCTTTTCACTTGAGGAGGGTGAGGTTTATCCCAGCTACACATCCAGCTGAGCTTATGTGGGGAGGAAAGAATAAAAAGATGGGCCAGGGGCTGTGATCACACATTGGCCTGGCACTGTTGTGCCTGATGTTTTATGTCTGAGATAAGGAATGCTTTTGTGAAGCCATGGGAAAGGCATTTGAATGTCTGAAATCTAATCTAGTTTGGAAAAAGAAAGATTAGCAGTAGGGTATGTCTTCAGCTAGAAGGATGAAAGCTCAAAACTGTCAGATCCTTTTGACTCTCCCAGTTGGGCATACTACTGCTGGCTACTATGTCTGAACACAGCCTCTGATCAGCTCGGAGTTATGCCCATCTGTTGGGATAATTGTGGCATTAACTCACTTTCTATGTGTTTGGATAATACCCAAACACGTTGTGCTCCTCCATGCAGGGGGCAAACGTCAGGCCAAGAGGTGCCTTTTATGGGCAGCCAGGACAGTCCTGCATGGGACATCTGTTCTTCAAGAGGTCCTTTGGGTCTAATGTAAGGTTTTGTTCATTTTGGCCACCACATCAGGGAAAAGGGGAAGTTCACACACGTGTCTGGCTGCCAATAACAGTGATTGTCTTAGGAGCATCTTGGCGTGCCAAAATACATGTTGTAGTAAAATACTGCCTACAAATCACGCAGTGTGCGAGCCATGTAGCATATGAACAAAATGAGTCACAGCAAGAGGCATGTGGCTGATAACCACGAAAGCCTTGTGCATCTGGTCAACCGAGAATACAGATAAACTTTCAAAGTAATTTGTGCCTGCTAATATGGACCAAAATGGAAAACGAATACTTGAGTGTTGTCACTCCAGGGTGAAAAAAGCACAGGTTTTGCAAAAGGTATACCAGAAGTGTTCCCTTTCTGCTTCTGAGAATGATTATTGTGCCAGCAGTGGGATTGCAAATGGGTCACAGTACCCTTACAGTCTGAGTTCAGTACAGCCAGGCAAGCACAAGTAGCATGGCCAGCATCCCCAACATGCATGCGCACAAGGGGCTACAAACTGCCTGGTAATGTGTAGTAGGAAATGTGAGGTCTTGTGGCATACGCTGGAGCAAGCATCAGGAAGGTTTTCTGTAGTAGTTGAAATGTTCATCTACAATCTTGCTTAACTGATAGCGTATCATTCCTTAGCCTATGCCCTGCCTCTGCTAGCCAAATTCTTGGATGCTGCTGGATGACTTCTTGGTCTCCGTTGCAGATCTGCTTAAAGTTGACACATGTATTAATCTAAATAAACCAAGAAATACATTCAAGTCCTTATTAGACAACATAGACAGCTACTAGTTTTTTTATAATAATTCTTCAAACCTTTTCATGTTTTACGAGAGAAAAAACTTGTGGTTTTTATTGCTTTGATGAATAAAACTACTTTTTTTTAAAAATCCATTTCCTTTGCTCCTGGACATTTGAAAATTGAAGTCTAGCATGTAAATGAAAATGCAGACCTAATTTTCAGGTGCTTGTTTCTTAAAATCTTAGTCTGAGTGTTTGGACTGTTTTGTATCACTCACTGGGTTGGCAGTCAGCAAATCTGGAAACACACAAAAAAAGGACAAATTTTGATACTGAAAGAACAGCTGCACTAGTTCTCTACTATGGCAAAGCTAAGCAAAATACCAGAAAGCACCAAGTAATTTAATAAGGCAATTGCATGTGAGGCTTAAGCTAAGTGTACCAGACACACATGAATGATACTATTGTGTTATACTGCTGGTTTGTCAAGAAAGCATCATGTAAAAGACTATGGAATTCTAAGGTTTAATTATGATGGAGAAAAAACCCTTTGTACGTGAAAGGTACTATGATTTGATTTAAGGCATTTAATATATATTTTTCCAGAGCAAGTCAGCTAATTTTTAAGAGCACTATTCTTCTTTACTTCAGCCCTCTTTGTGATGTTTTACAAACAGGGGTAATGTCTTGGGTGTTGAGTGTAAAGTTTTATTCCAGAAGAAACTCAAAGGTTGTAACATCTCTCTGAAACAAATACCCCTTCTGATACTCTGTCTACAGTGATAATTTCTGGGATTACAGCATTTGTTTAAGTTGTAGAATTTTGTCTCCATACTATATACCAGAGTGAATTCACTAAGGTGAATTCTGGTTTAAGACCCTTCTTTACTTTTACAAATCTTGTTGGTGAAATGGTATATGCATAGTTAACTCCGAAAGGATGGAAACTTTCAGATGAGTTTTATTTGAGCTCCAATGCAAAAGAAAAATGTTAAGGAAAGTCCAAGAAGGATCAAAGATGATGGCTTTTGTCAGGGAACGCAAATCAACATGTCAGCCATAACTCTTCCAGTCTAGGTTTTATGAGTTTTACTTGTAGATAATTCCCTAGACTGCTGCAGACTAAAGGGAGCAGATAGGCCACCAAAGGCAAGAAATGGCTTTGCAAGTAGACAGCTTTCAGATGAAAAGAGCAACAGAACTGACCTCATTTTTGAGCTTTGTAGAATAGTATCCAGCACTTACACACTTGAATTCTATCACATCTGTGTCCAATTTCCATTGCTTTAATATTTTATGCAAAAGGATAACGAACGTATGAGAAGTTCAGATCAGATTTCATAGATTTTTTTTGGCCCAGAGTTAGAAGACTGGACTGCTGTGCTTTGACATGAACACATCTTCTCTCCACACTTGAAAAGCAGGGCTGTCTGGACTCTTTAAAACATGCAAATCTACTTCACTAACTTCAGTTAATGTTATATGGTATCCTTACTGAAGGGGCACTGAACAAGCTTGTGAAAGGTTACTAAATACACAGAAATCAGCTCTACTCCGATAAATGCCCAAGCCACATTGTGTTGGAGGCTGGGAAGACCCTCATCATAGGGAAGTATGTAGTCTACCTGGAGCCCACATCAGGGATATCACCAGGGTGCTCCCCAGCCTGGTGCACTCAATGGACTCCTACCCACTGCTGATCTTCCAGACAGGGGGGAGGAAACTGCATCCCGTAGTCTGCAGGGAATGAAGAAAGATGTCAAGGCCTTGGGACAGTTGATGAAACAGTCTGGGGCGCAAGTGATTTTCTCTTCCCTCCTTCCGTTTTTGGGTGCCGACGAGGGATGGAATAGAAGAATTCAGTCCATAAATGATTGGCTACCAGACTGGTGCTACAGGCAGGACTTTGGATTCTTTGATAATGCCTGGTTTTCTAAGACACCAGTCCAGACAGTCATAAGTGGGAAAGGTTTATCTCA
>VWYH01009253.1:0-45608 GCA_013399365.1 Pampusana beccarii
TGAGCAGGGCCTGCTGCAATAGGGGAAGAGTTAGCAGTTTTAAACTGAAAGAGGGGAGATTCAGGTGAAACATGCCAAAGAAATTTTTTTACAATGAGGGTGGTAAAATACTGGCCCAGAGAGGTGGTGGATGAACCATCCCTGGAGACACCCCAGGCCAGGCTGGACAGGGCTCTGAGCAACCTGAGCTGGTGAAGATGTCCCTGCTCATGGCAGGGGGGGCACTGGGGGAGCTGGGAAGGTCCCTTTAACCCAAACTCTTCTGTGATTCCATGATCCTTGTCCTCGCCTCCCCCGGTGTGGGGCTGGACCAGCTCAGGCTCCTCCTGCTTTACCATCACTGCCCTGTGGGAACTCTGTTCCCCAGGATGTTTGATCCATACATGTTCCGTGGCTGGGCTTAAGTTCATATAAAGTGTCAAATACCATTCTAGAAAACTTTTAAGTTGAGGAAGCCGCTGAAATGCCTCCAATATTGAGCTTATGTCACAGCTTATAAAATCTTTGCACAACAGAAAAGCATCCCACCTCCCAGGCCTCACGAGCGGCCGAAGTGCCTGCAGCCAGCCTGTCGCTGCGCCTGACTCTCCGCTGCCTTATTTTGCACCATATATGGGCTGGATCCAGAGAAGTCCTTTCATTGACTGCGCTGGAACCGGCTCTGCACAAGCTGCTCAGCAGGGAGGCAAGGAAGCATCACACCCGGTGTTATCTACTAAATTAGACAAAAAGACAAGGAGTGACTCATTTCAACCTTTTTCATCTCCCCAGGCATTCTTTCGCTCCCTTCCTCTCTCAGACACACACACATATTTCACCTGGTGCTGCAGCATTGGGAGTTTTGCGGAGATTTGCTGCTTGGTGTAAGCAACCAGTTCTGCACAGCTCCCACCTCTGAATCTACCCCCCCAGAACCGCTCCCAGCCAAACCTCACACAGGAAAAGGACTGGAATTCGGCACAAGCCCTGCAAAGCTGGGATCAGGGCACAGCTCCACCTCACCCATCTGCTCCGGGCACTGCACCCCCTTCTCTGCTCGGTCCCACCCTTCCCCAGATCTTCTATCTCCGCACCACATTTCCCTGCAGTCAGAAAAGCCCGATTTTGTCTGCTTCTTTGCCATCCAGTGAGCAAATTTCCTTCTAATCTCAATATAGCCTCCAGGATTTGAGCCCAACCAACACAGATAAATCATTGGCTTTGGCCTAAAAGTCAGCCAATTTAGCCTTGGCAGATTTGCTCCATCAGAGGTCACTGAGAAGCTGAGATTTACTAGAGACACTTGCTTTTTCTTGGCTTTGTGGTCAAAATCGAGTCCCTCGGTGACGCTCTAACACCTGCCGTTCTTTTATGAGGGAAACCACTATGCTTCTGGGAAGAGGTAAGTTCCTGTGGTTTGTGAGGCTTTTTCTACCTCTGATGTCACTGTTATCCTAAAAACCCCGAGCAAAGAGCAGGCTGACAACCCGCGTGCTGGCAGGAGCAGGGTGGCTGGTTTAAACGGGTTTGCTGGGGTTCACAGTGGATGTTCTGCTGAATGTCAACCGAGCAATTGCCTGTCTTTTCCTACTGACAATTTGACATTTTTTTTGCTGCAACTGTATTCAGGAATTTTTGTGATTTCGTTGCTGAAAACCCAGTAGATACTAAAGCTCTGCTTTTCTCTCTCTTGAAAAAAGCACCATAAACCCCTCCCTCAGTGCTGGATAGCTTTCAAGGCTGGGGGATCTGCTTCTCCATCAAAGACGTTGCGTATGCTGATGGCTGCTAAGCAGCCTGTAGCTGGTTCTTGGGCCTGGACCTACAAGACTGTCAGCAATCGGGCAAGGAGTTTGCGGTCTCCGTCAGGGAAGGCCTGAAATGGGCGAAGTTTGGGCAAGCCATTTCTGAACCAGAACCTGAAGTTTTCTGAACTGGATTCAAACACTCAGTAGCACACTGAGAATCCCCTGACCAATGCAGGTGTGTGGAGACCTGAAACACAAATGAGTCTTTGGAGTTGTTCTCCCTAAAGACTGAATTAATTAATTTGTACCTGCAGAAGGAGGGAAAGTAACCTGAAGCGCTCTACCAATGTGGGGCAAATGAAAAGCACCCAGAGGCTTTTGCTGCCACAGTTATTTAATTGTGGTTTTTTGGGGTTTTGTGGGAAGAAGTGTGGTAGAGCCACAACTTTGTGCTGTGACTGAGACTGAAGAAAGCTGCGGAACTGCCTGACGGAACAGAAAGTGAAGCAGCAGACCTTGGGCACAACCAAGACAAGCCGCGGCTTGGATCCTCCCTCTTCCCAAGGCAAATCCCCAGCGCCAGGGACCACATCGTGCCCCTAGAAGTCACCTGGAACTCACAGGCCATAGTAGCAAAGATTTGGGGAGGCAGAGGGCGGGGGAAATTCACAGCCTTCATTGCCACTTCACTGATAGCAGGGGAAAAACGGGTCTCTGTGGTCCCTTGAGCTCCGGTGAAGGTCTTGTGTGTTTGAGAAGCCCATTGTCAGCATCCTACAAACTACAAAGTGTCACCCTGGTAACTCTGAATCCTGCCTCAGCACAGATCGTTCTGCACGCTCTCGCATCTGCGGAGTTTAAAGGATGAAGCTGTCACTGGGAAATGTTCTGATTCTGACATTCTTGAGATAGACCGACACAAAGAAAACACAGTTTGTTGAAATGGTGCAAGATGTCTTGATTCCTGTTTACATGGGAGCTGCAAAACACACGTTTGTTTACAGACAGCTCCTGCAAAGGGATCACTGCAGGAATATTCCCCCACAGTGGGTGCGGAATGAATGTGAAGTGCGGTATTTTCCATCTTCACCTTTTGGCTTTCGTGGCTATTCTGCATTAATAACAGAAATAATAAAGAAAACACCAGCCATTTAATCTTTTAATGGCTATCAGATACTTGCCCAATACTGGGGAAAGCTGGACTCCAGCTCTCTTAATCCTTTTGCTGGGCTCCACAAAACCTGCAACCCTTCAAAAACTGTCTAAAATGTCACCAGGGCAGGGGATGCTTCCCCATGGGCTGGAATTGAGGATCCTCCCTCTGCTTCCAGACCAGAGGGGACACTTTGCTGCTCCCACAGTCCCTGCAGCATCTCCAACATCCCTGCTGACTTTGGCCAGAGTTTCACGCTTCAGGGATTTCTTCTGAAAAGGGCAATTTCCCATACACCATCCCATCATATTGGCAGCCCTTTTGGTAAACCTTTGCAGATATATAACCTGAAGGCAAGAGTCTATCTGCAGAGGCATTTGTGCTGTGTCCGTATATAACACAGTCCCCAAGAGTCACCACCTTCCTTCTGACCTCTGGTGTTAGAAGCATCAGCAGTAACCTGATTTTATTTTCAAAAGGCCTTTGAAAAGAGAAGCCTTGTTTTACTTGGTACGGAACAGCCTGTTTCAGAAACACAAAATATTCATTTCAGATAATGCTGAGGTTCTGATTAAGGTGGGTTTTGTTGCATCTGTCGAGGTGAGTTTTTGTCTTCAGTGTGAGCGGTTTAATTCCTTCTGTCCGCAGTTATTTTGAAGAGCACTTGCAGGAGTGGTGCCCACCTCTAGATGGTGTGTTTTACTCAGGAGAACTTTAAGCCTGGGCCTTTACATAACTTTTTGCTCGCTTGTCTGCGGTTCCAAACACTCTCCAACCAAACCACACGGATTTTAGTATTCCCTTGTTTTCTTAACATGAGGATCTGGCTGCAGCATAATGTAAAAATGATAAAAATAGTTTACTTAGATACTTCAAAAAGGTGTATGATACGGCACATTTGGTTGGACACGTGGGCTATCTACTATTTAATGTATCTACTATGTAACTGATAGTATCACATGTCTTCTGGGTTCAATCCTGTGCTAACTAAATTAAAACCAAATCTATTTTTTCTAGTACAATGCCTCTGCTCTTGTACTGGAATGTAAAGACTGGGGGAAGGAACCGAGATGGATAATACCACAACGCTAAAACAGTGGTGGTGGTGCAATAAATAACTCCAGCCACAGTATTTGTACTTCTTTTCTCTGAACAGCATAGGATGGAGCTGTGAAGCTTTGGAGGGGAAAAAAAATGGATTTTAACATGTTTGTAACATTCCAACTAACTTTTGAAGCTCTTTGAGAGCTGTAGGTTGATGGTTCCTGGCTTTTGAGATGGTTTCTGTCATGCATGCTGCCCGAAAGGCTAAAAAACTCCTTCCAAATATTAATTAATTAAGACGTAAAACCTTTCTGTGAGGTAGATTAAGTGATCCCGACATGGTCTTCACGTCCCAAGTCCCTTTCAGGACATCATAGCCGATCTAAATGTGCAGCACAGCAGTTCAGGGCAGACAACGAAGGGCCTGAACATCAGATCTGTGTCACAGAGGGCGATCCCCACTCTCTGCAGCCTGAATTTGGACCTCAGCAGGCAAACCTCTTACAGTGATGGTGAGAGGACGGCGGGTAGAGATGTGCAGCAACGAGGGAGTTACACATTACGTGTGTGGGGCTGTGCTGAGGTGTATTATATACACCTTGTAGAATTGCCCCATGGAAAGGTCTTGGATCTCTGATCCGTCATTGGACCTGTGATTCAATTTTGTACCTGTTTTTTGTGTACAGAAGCATGTCCAAGAACAAGCATCACAGGTGGTTTAATTCTGTAATATTAAATTCCCTTATACCCTTCAATACTCGGGAGTGTAAATAAGTAATATGTCCTGGCTAACCCAATATCCAAGATACAGCTTGTCACTTACCTGAAATAGAGAACGTCAGCATTTCCGTTCTTGAAGGAACAACACGAGATAATTTAACAGCCCGATTTTGGTAGCCCTAGAAACTAAAGAAGGAGGGCATAGAGAATTAATATCACTTGTTTGTAGCTAGGGATAAGGGCCATTCGGTTTTCCTGCTTTTTGTTTTTGGGGTTTTTTGGTTGGGTGCGGTTTTTTTTAAGAAATTGAGAGTACATGTAGTTGTCTTCACTGTTCTAGGGCATACGAATGGGACAGTTAAATTGGCTCGAAGCAGAGAAGATACCAACCTGCTTGCGCCCTCCAACAGAAACGTACAGAAAGTAATCAAATAGAATAAATGATAAAAAGAAATTAGATCAAAAAATCTGCTGGGCTTTCATAAGGTAAAATGTTCTTCATAACACAGGTAAGGAAATTGCTCGTGCTGACTTCAATGGGCCCAAGATTTTCCCCGTGATTTCTAACCTGAAATTGCTGCTTTTAGAATTAAAAAAAAAAAAAATCCCTTGTAAGGAATCTACTTTTCTAGTGCATTACGAATAATATCTGCTGCTTTTATTTTACATCTCAGCTTAGCGATAGAACTACCTTGTAAATAAGGGTTATTTCCACTAAAAGGTTATTATGAAGTTATCTTGGATGCTGAGGCTACAGTCTCGGTTCCCAAGCATAAAAGAATACTTTAGGATATAAACAGCTTTGTTATGTCTGTTTAAACACCCTGTTTTCTCCAGGAGCAGCCAGTGGAGGAGTGAGGGCACAACCTGGGTGCTTTGGCTGCAGCGTGTGACATTTCACACTGTGCCGGCAGGTCCCCGACAAAAGGCCACCAGACAGGAATGGGGCTTTCATGTGGTTATCGCAGGGTGTTGCTAGAGGGTTTCGTTTCACTTTTTACCAGCAGATTTCTCCTCCCGTGTTGCTGAGAGGCCCGTAAATGCCGTCAGAGGTATCTCTCCCACCGAGCCCCTCTCTGTTCTCACTTGCTGTGACCGGGGCCGAGCAGCCATGTGGTTATTGCTGGGTTCTGATTTAATGCCGTCTCCTTCATGGGTTTCAGACGCTGGAGGTGGGCATTGAGATTCATTCTTATAGAATTTCGGGGTTTTTTTCTTTTTTCCAATTTATATTCTGGAGTTCTAGTGTGGATGACAGGCATTCCTTGCAGCAACAAAAGAGCCATTAGGAAAAGACAGCACTTGGAGGACACGTCTGTCCCTCTCCCGCTCCTCTTGGCCTCCCGCCCTTTTTCAGTCTCCCAAACCTCTTCAACTTCCCACCTTCTTGTGGCCTCCCCCTCATTTTGGCCTCGCAGCCTCTCCTGGCCTCCAACTCTTTTGCAGCCCCCCTCCACCACCAAACCTCCGACTATTTTGTTGGCCTCCCTCCCACCACCAGCCTCCAACCCCTTCTCAGCCTTCCATTGTTTTTGGACCATCCCTCCCTTTTAAACCTCCCTCCCCTTCTTGACCTGCAATCCTGTTTTCAGCCTGGCACGCTTTTTTTCATCCTCTCACTCCCTTTTTCATCCTCTAACCCCTTTTGGCTTTCTACAGATTTTTGGGCTCTAACCTCCTCCCACCCATGTCTTGATACCCTTGTTTGGGGTTTCATGAAGGGCAGCACCACAGCTGAGCTATTTTAGATTCTGGAAAACACACCTGAGAGGCTGTTGATCACATTTCTTAAGAGCAGGTTGTTTGCAAGGGAACCGCTGAGAGTGTTTGCGCTCGGAATTTAATCAGGCCCAAAAATATTCAGAGAAACCTCAGTAAGAGCGCTGCTCTTCTCGTCTGTCAGCCGGGCGTCTGTGCAGGCGACCATGGGGAGGAGTGGTAGATCTTCTCACGCAGATATATCACCTCTGGCATTAGCTTATCGTCTTGCTTTCCTGGGTCCCCACAATCTTCTGGCCACGGCTTCGCATCAGCTGTAGTTGTTATTTAAGGTTAAAAGCCCTTGTGGAGAGGGTGGTACCTCCCAGGCTGCTCTTTCGTCTCCTCTTAGCCCTGGTAGCTTGGGCTGAACCTTCAAAAGAGATGTTTTCAGCCCACACCTTAATGCAACATCTTCTCCCCCAAATTCTCTGCACCTCATTCAGCCCTTCGAATCATTCTGGATGCTTTCACGTGGAAAACGTGTTTAAGTATCTTCATGCACAAAGGAATGAATTTTCCAAGCCATGCAATTATTGTCAGCTTTCTAAAAAGCAGCGGTGGGACAGGCCAGCTCAGATCCACCCCAGTTTTGTCTTAGACTCATATAAAGTTCAAGCAATTAGATTTGCAGGAGAAATCTCAACATTCGTCCTCCCGTGCCCTTACCTGTTTTGACAGTCAGCTATGGGAGGCGAGTTTAATTTATTATTCCAGCAATACTGACTGTTAACCTTCGATCCTCATTTAGGACAATATTTAATCACAAGCTTAAAAAGCCTTGAAAGGAGTTGTTTTTATAAACGATAATCTGAGCCATTTATCATGCCCGAGGCCTTGAGAGTTAACAACAGGAACATCTGCAAGACAGTTATTGTGGCAATCAATTCCAAAATACAAATACTCAATAATTTATGATAGAACCCCACCATGAAACTGAACTGTGCTATTTTTATTGATCTCAATGCTTATTATATGTATTACACTAATTTCTAATAATCTATCTGACCTTTTCTTTTACTTAGTGGTGCTTGTCAGATTTAGTTCTGGTTTGGTAGTGGAAAGCCTATGAAGCAGGCTGGATCTACCGTTCTAACTGTTATTCCAATTCACCAGGTGAAACAAATCAGAATTAGGAACTAATGTTTAGCCACATCAGAGAGATGAATTGTTGTCATTCAAATGAAAGAATTAATTATTTCAATTCATTTATTTCAATTATTCAATTCATCAAATCATTCAATTCAATTAACTCAATGAATTAATACATGCAATTATTTCATCTTTGCAGGTTTCAGAGTCCAAGTCCAAATTTCAGGTTTTTGCCCTGGAACCATTGTCTCTCATATTAAGTTTGCCACACAGAGAAAAGTCACCCGGCCTTTACCTCACCTTTGTCAGCACCTCTGAAGCAACACTGGAGCACAATTACCTTAAGAACCAAAATTATGACCACTGGGTTTCTGCTCTGGGCTGGTTTATGGCACCAGAGCTCCCAACACGCCTGTTCCCCGTAGCGCAGCCTCAGCTTTGCAGGCTGCAGAACTGGGAACCCCGGAGCTCGGCCCTGCTCGCAGCAGACGTGAGCACAAGCAGAGCAGATGGCTCGGGACAGACCGCTGGGAAGGGAAGAGACATGGAGATACTGTGATTTTGGGTGTAGGTGCAGTTGCTCCTACAGCCCGAGGGCATTTGCATCCTTAGTCATGCAGCAATGGGGACTAGGGCAGGGAATGTGGTTCCTGTATTTCCCCGCGTTGGGGTTCCTGTCAGGTTTTCCGCGCTAGACAATGTCAAAACGAGACAGGCGTGGGGTGAAAGCCCTCGAAGAAGCATGTGAGGTGGTGCCAGAGGTTTCGCAGGCGACACGGTTGTTATTTCTGAGTGAGAGCGGAGGTGGTGTGGGGAAGGGCGCCGTGTCGCGCTGTCTCGGGTGAGTTGGGAAAACAAGGTCGTTAGCGATGCCGGGCGGCTGGGTGCTCCAGCAGAGCTGTGCCTTGGCAGCACCGGGAACGTTTTAAAGCTCAGCTGCACACGCAGCCTCTCAGCATCGCCTGAACTTTCTTGCTCTTGCAAATTAAGAAGCTTCGTGCAAACCGTCATTTCTCAGTGGAGTCAAATCAGGTGTCTGCTCAGGAGGATTCAGTGATTTGGGTTTTTTAGGCATCCCTGACCAGAAAGAGAGATTTGCACAAACAGATTGCTCAGCAAAAAGGTCTTTTCCCAGCCAGGCTTCCTCATGCCCTCCCCGGTTTCCATCCCCACCAGGCAGGTGCTGTGCTCCCGCTCCCTCGGCATTTCGGAGGGGTGGGCTGATCCCCGCTGCTGTTAGCGGAGACTTCAGTCCCCATGGAAACAATTTGGAGAGTTTTTTGAGCTTGTGTAGCACTGCTGTGCTGTGTTTCGCCTTCCTTTTCACTTCCATCAGGAGGGCTGCAAAGCTTTAATTCATTAACGCTTGAAAAGCACTTTGAGGTCCTTGAGGAAGATGCTACAGGGGAGCAAAGTGTTATTACCTCAGATTAGCTGTTTCTGTTTTGCCCTGGAGTCACATCTGTGAGTGTTTGCTGTGCTTGGTGGAAGCCGGAATAAGGGAGTGAGGTCTTGTCAACGACAGCCTCCTGGAGATCTCTTCTGCCAGCACGGCCGTGCTACAGAAAGTCACCTCGACACCGACGGGAGGTCTGAGCAAAACTTCTGTGACTGCAGCCAGACGGGGAATACGTTCTGGAAAGCTCAATAGCCTGATTTGCACAGGCAAAATGGAGGGGATTCGTAAGAAGAAATGGCACCCCACGGTTGCTGTGCTCCGGTGCACGTCCAGCCAGCAGGACAGGCTGGTGAGAGCTCCCAGCACCCTGCACAGCAGAGAGAACTGCGGATCCACTGCTGCCTCGGGTCTGAGGGCAACTCCCTGAAAGCTCTGTTGGAAGGCACTACTTACTGCTATTAGAACATCCAGCCACTTCTGGGGCGTATATCCACTTAAGCCAGTTGCAATTAGGAGGCCAATTGCTGCTCCTGCCTTCAGCGGTGTGAACACAGAGCTCTCTGCTTCAGCTTGGAACAGATTGTACCCCAGTGCTGTGGTGGATTAATTCTGCAGCATACTTACCTGTAATTCAGCAATGTAACATGCTACGGCCCAAGGGATTTTACACTTCTATTCCCTGTCAATTATCTCAGTACTTTTCAGATATCTGCTGCTCTCCAGCCCCATCTAAACTCCTGCCAAACCCACCTGCACTTGGGAATCACTGCACAGCTCTGGGTATTTCTGCACCTATGGATTGGGATGCAGTTTCCCCATCCCACACACCTCTATCTGCTCCCCTGTGTGGGAGACCCCAGAGGGTGGGTCACCTGCAAAATCCTCTCCAAATTTCAGCTACATTGACCTCCTCAACTCTGGACCAGGCATCTGCAGCTGCTGACTAGGTTTCCTGAGGAGTCTGCCAATGAGTATTTTGTCTGGGCTGGCTTTTTCCTTCCTCTCTTCAATTCTGGGTTTATTTAGGGGTGTGGTGTTATTTTTTTAAATGATGTTTTTCTTTTCAATTAATCATGTTTTTTCAGGAAGTTACAAATAATAAACACAACCCAAGTCTGCACTGCCCACCTTTTTATGGCTACAGTGAGCCACGACCGCATCACCCCATCTCTGCTCTTAGTTACAGCAATTATTACAAAAGCCAGCTTTAAACTGTTTGTTCTAACTTTTAAAACAAATCTTATCTCATGTCCACTTTCTCCAGTTTGGCACGATCAGCTGAAAACTAACCAGGCCCAAAAAATGAAGGGATTGATTTCCAGCTGGGTCAGATCCTCAACTGTGAGGATGCCCAAAATCTGGGCAAGGGAGAGGCAATGGGACACAAGCAGGGCGAGGGCAGTCAGGGGGGCCCATTCTGTCACAGCAGTCTCAGGTCAGCTCCATCTACCCACAAGTGCACCCTCGCTTCATCCTTCTCCCCCCTGGCGATGCCCCATCCCCTCCCAGCCCTCTGCCCCACACACCAGGCTGCACCGGCCTCTCTCAGGTTCCCTGTTTTCTGTACATCCTCCCCCTGTGATTCATCAGTGCTTCAGAGATACCAGTGAATGGAAAAAAACCTAACCAAACATCAGGTTGTGCTGCTCTGTACATTTTCTATAGTGACTCACAAGCCTGACCAGATAACTCCCCTTCCCTCTCACTTAGTCACTCTCTCCCTCCCAGATCGGCTCGTCTGGCTCCTCACTTCACTCACGGCTTATCACCCTGTTTTCTTTGCTGTTCCCTTTCCAGCCCATGCAGAGCTCCGGGATGAGAAGCTCTCCCTCGCTGACCCATCACACACAATGAAGAGCAAAGAAAAACACTGACTGCAGCAACTTTGCCTATGGAGAAACTATAAAGCAGAACTGCACCCTCACCCCCCCCTTTCTCCGCTTGGGCTAGGCACAAATTACTTTGTCATTGTGGCGAAACAAATAGGGCTTCATTATCATTACCATCCTGATGGGAGTAAACAAGTTTATTTACACATGAGCACTGCTGAAGAATAAAGTCATAGAGAAAAGTTCAGGGTAGGTGGCCTGTCTTTGTCATTAGGGACAGCTTTTACAAAATCACTGCCCGCTCAGCCAGACAGGCGGCCATTCAGGCAGGCCCGGGTTAATGAAAGTACGGTGTGTGCTTATTAAAAGGAGGAATACAACACTTGTAATCATGGGTGGTCACATTTTTATTTAATGATACGTATCTTTCCTGTCTCCAGCATTTGCTCTTAACCCTTTACCTCCCACTCGCCACTCCTCATGCAATGACTAATCACAGCTCGCACAGTAAAATCTGATACCAGGTCCACAACGAGGTAAATCCACTTAACAAGTGATTTTTAATTTTAAGTAACTTTTCGCTGATGGCCCTGAGAGTCCGACAAAACAAAAAGACCTCAAAGCACGAAGGGCCCCACATGTGTAATCACTGGAGGTAAAATAATAGTAGAAGGACAACTGCAAACAAACTTGCGAGAAGAAACGGCTGCAAAACAGAGCTGCTTCCTTTCTTTCAAGGCCTTAGTGTGGCCCCAGTGATAAATCTGTTGGGACAAGGATATTTCAGAGCCAGAGGTCGAGCTCAGCTCTCACTCATGCAAGTCTCAGCTCTTGTCACTGGAGTCACACCTGTGCAGGAGGCTCAGCCCCACTGTTCTGCTCTCACGAATGCAATGAAAGCCCAAACCAGTCACGATGTGGAAAAAACGCCTCTTTATCTATGGCGTGACCTCGCTGAAGTCCTGAGTAAAATCTCACTACACTAAAAACCCTCCCGACATCTCCAAACTTTCCTGCTGTTTGTCATGACTAACCGGTGTGAAGTGCTCATGTCTGGATTGCGGGCAAGTTCAAGCTCAGATATATATATTTCTTGCATCTATTGTTTGTGTTAAAGAGCCACATTTAAGGATATGCACACACAAAGGCAGAATTCACCACCTCTCACCCGATATTTTCACCTGCCTGTTGCAGGCTGTTATAATACTTCTTTCTGTGGTCATGCATGGAAAGATTCTCTGTCTGTCTGCCAGGACCCCTCTCTCCCCACAGTCATTTTTAAACTTCACAGTCACTTTTGACAGAGGAGCAGAGATGTGAAGACATTAAATTTCCCCAAGTCTGAGAAAACCCACAGCTGGGTGAAGAGCTGATGCCCCTGTACATATGAATTATCACTTCTCACTTAGATATCTTACTCACAAACATTTTCCCACTGGTACTTAGGAATGTAAAAACCCAAATTACAAGCAGTTTTGACAATGGGGAAGATTCCGTCCTCAGTTAGAATTTGCACCTGCTGGTCACCCTATCCATATAAGACAGGGAGAGCAAAATGCTGCAGGCAAAGCTTAGTGCACTGATGTTATTACACTTAGCTGAAACCCATCTCTTTGGTTTCCTTACCTGGTCAGGGAAGACCTCACCGTGGCTCCTGCCCTGCTGTCACCTCATGCTCCCCTCGCCCAGGAGAGGCCCAAAACTCCTGTCCCCATGTCCCCATCCGAGGCCTGGGGCAGTGCTCGGGCAGGATGCACTGCCGCTGGTACAGAGAGAGAAGGAAAAACATGAACATGCCCTGGTGCTCCCAGCGCTCCCTGGCCCTATTTTAACCTCCATTTCAAGGTATATTTATTATTCCAGAGGAAACAGCCTGTTGGTTCCATGAGTTATGATAAGAGGGTGAATGATGGACTTGGGGCAGCTTGAGCCTCTGTGTATTACAGGTTCAGCAAGAAAAACTCGGGGAGCTAAAGGTATAATTCAGTCCTACTGTCATATCCTATAGGAACTAACTCCGGCAAAGCTCTCATTGCTCTTGGGGGAAGGTTGTGCAGGATCCAAGCTGAGAGACCACCCAAGACTACGTTGGGTAAGCCGCCCCCCAGGAGAAGTGACCAACAACCCGCTTCCCTTATGCTGCACAAAGCAACAGATGGAAATGGCTTTTATATTCCTCTTCAAAGCTAACAACATTCTGAAAAGCGTAGAAACACTGGTGGTGCTGAGCATCACTGAGGGGTTTTTGGGGGCGGTGTGAAATAGTGCTTTTGGCCCCAGGGCTCCCCACTGCCCTCCCGCTCTGCCTGGGTGAGCCTGGGGCGCCAAGGAGGTGCTGGGAATTGCACACACAGCTCTCCACACACCTCATGCCCAGTTTGCACGTACACACCTGGGGTGCGAAGGCACGAGTGTTAGCCAGGGGGAAAGTCTGCAGAAATGAGGAGAGCAGGTGCAGCACCGTGGAAGGAGGGCCAACAAAACCATTGCTGAGGCTGCAGGTGACAAACAGGGCAGGCTTGCCTCTGAAACAGACGATACATGTATCTTTACTAAATAGATATGCAATGCTGAAACAAGGTGATAACATAACTAATACTCATTGCCTAAAAACCATTAACCTCTCGGTGCACTTTACACACGTTAGCAAGCAGCTCTTGGAGCCCTGCTGGTCTCCCCTGCGAGAGCCAAACCAAGATGCAGAGAGTCCTAATGAGACTAAGAGAGACACAGAGTTCCTGATGATGTCCATGAATTTGGGAGCCAAATATGAACTCTCTGAAATAAACTAAATGCTTTGAAAAAAGAGGATGAGAAGCAGGGGAGGGGGCTGTGTTTAATGCAGAGTGATAGGAACTGTGTCCCTGTAAGCACAGCAGGGATTAATTCAGGTGAAGAAAATCCCAAGTGAATACATGAACCTCTCACCTTATTTACTGCACTAGGCTCGAAGGCAGAAAGAAACCCATGTGAGCAACCAGGAATGGCCAAGGTCTCCCCTGAGCTCTGCAGTTACTAAAAGCATCTCTGGGTATTTTCCTTCACCCTTGCCTCTTTCTTTCCTGTTCTTTCTCCCATCATTTACAGAAGGCAAAGAGGAGTCACCAGTAGCGCAAGAGTTAATGAGTGAAATCTCACACCTTGCCACAGCCAGGCAAAAACTTATGAGTCTTCATGTTGTCACGAAGGTGTTGCTGAGCTTACACTGCATGAAATATCCCAGAGCTCCTGCAAACTGTGGGATTTAAATTCACAGGCTATAATTACAGAGTCTCCGGCACCCTCCCACACTTTGCGGTGCCTCCACAAGCGAGAGCAGCAAAAACACCTGTCCCGGGCTCCCGAGGGCTTGTAGGTCCTTGCCCAGGGCAGGCAGGGCTGGTTCCCTGGCCCGCAGTGGGTCCGTGCGGGCTGCCCGCTCCCGGCACAGCCTCACAAGGATTTTGGGCTGGGACACTGAATTCTGCCCGGTGCATTTTGGAAACAATCCCGAAGCAGAGTCAGAGCGGTCACGTTTACAAACGGGTGCCTCAGCCAGGTTAATTTGGTGCCTTTTTATAGTCAACTCGAGGACCAGATTATAAATGCAAGGCTGGGAGGACATGGAAAAGCAAGTGCGTGAAAACAGCTCTGCTGAGATTGCTTCTGCCTGAGTGAGGCCAGGGAACACCCGAGCTGTGAACCCCAGCAATGCTCCTGAGGCTCTTTTGGGGGTCCCCCACATCAACATCAGCACAACAGGCTTGGGACTATCCCGCTTCCCAGGCCTGGCCTTGGTTGCTGCAGTGTAAATCAGGTGCCAGCAAAAGCAACAGTTTCACTGGGGGTGACAAGGGAATGGTTAAACGGATAGAAAATTCTCAGTTATCAGAAGGGCATCTCCAGGGTGCTTTGAGCCCATGTTAGGCTGGTACTGCTTAGGCCGGATCCTACCTCCATACACACAGGAGCATCCCCCATGCCCCTGGCAGGGATCTGGGTGGCAGATGAAGCCCCAGAGCTCTGGGGACAGAGGATGGTCTCTCCAGGCTGTCCCTGGCTCACAGCGTGTCTCCTCCATGGCCAGGAGCAGGTTCCCTCCATGTCAGGGTCTCCTCCAGCGTGTTGTTGTGAAGCCAGTTGCGAGGTGATGTCATGAGAGGTTCTGCCCGGACGGGCACGGGCAAGTCTCTGCACAGAGGTGGTTCTCTTTGCCTCCGAGGCACTTTTTGGAGAGCCTTTCCACAGCATCCTCCCCTCCCTGCCCCCACAGCCCAGCAGCAAAGCAAGGAGGAGGAGGAGAGCTTCTGTCCTCCTGCTGCTCTTCAGGTTATGGCAGTGCTAACGCCAGAGCCAGCTGGTGGGGGAGAGACTCCCCAGGACCTCGCTGGGCAGCATCTGGATCACCTGAGGGAAGGGAGAATCCATGGCCCGCACCTGGGGCCACCCTGGGAACACAGCTGCAGCACTTACCTGACAAATCCTGGTGCCAAGTGGGATACATGTAGAGGCTGGAGCTGTCAAGGAGATCACCAGCCAACACACAGCAGCACCAGGAGATGGTGGTACCTTGGGCTGTGTGGGGACAGTGACACCTGTGTCACATGGGGTAAATTCATTCATGCTGAGAAAGCCCTTCAGTTCCTTCTGTCTCTATCCTGATGTGCTTCATCCTTTTTTATCCTGCGCTGATGTTTATCTATCTCACCCATAGTGATACGGGAGGGTATTTTTCATCATAATGAGTTTGAGAGTTAATATTGGGTGCTCTGGTTTGCGGCAGAAGGTGCACTTGGTGCCGCCTTGCAGCTACGCCTGTCCCTGGATGTGTGTGCTCGTCTTCCTCCGCCTGCCCCTTCTCCCTTGTTGCAGCACATCCCGCCAGGCCCCCCATGCCTGGGCCTGTTTGCTCCTCAACCTTCAGCCCATCCCACCCCTTCTGCCCACAGGCATCTCCTGGAGCTGTAGGAAGGACCCTGCACAATCCTCCAGCATTGGTGTGCACAAACAGCCTCTGCATCCCAAAGAAGAGGTAACTTTGATCCACCTTAGGCGAAGTGAGGGCTCTCTGTGGTGTCTCCACATGCTCCTGATGGGACATGTGCTGGTTCACCAGTGTGGCCACCTGCAGCCCTGAGCAGCTCCTGCTCCGTCTTGTGCTGCCGTGACCCTGCCTGGGATTCCCATCACCCGTTTGTCCGACTGCTCTGCCTGGATTTGGGCTGACATCACACATCTCAAACACGACTCTCTTCCCCCAGATTCCCGTTGGGATCAACATATTGTGCCTCCTCAAATGAATTATTTCAATAGTTATTTTGACCTTGCCCAAATGAGAAAGGAAACAAAAGGATGTGAAAAATGCAGAAACACAGTGTTTTGGTTTTCGGAAACTTCAAATCATCTGACCAAGGAACCAAAGCATTTCAGGAAGGATTCAAGCCCATTCGTTTTGCTCTGTGTTTCTCAGGAGGCCGAGACAGCGTTTCTCAAAACGCTCCGAATTGCCGTCACGTCAACCACGGGCTCTCCCGGAGAGCGGCACGACGCAGCGCCGGGGCGGCCGCAGCCCCGCACGAGCCCAGGGCCACCCACGGAGCCTCTGTCTGCGTCACGCCGGCTCCGGGGGGCTGAGTCCAGCCGTGGGTGTCCCAGCCGAGGTCCTTTGGGGGCAGCTCAGAGGTGCAAGGCCCTGCAAAGCATCACCAGGCTCCCCGGCTCGGCCCTTGCATCCTCCCTTGTGCTCTGCAAGATCACCCCTCGTGTCTGTTTGCTCCCTGGGACCAGCTTCTGTAACAGCGTAAAACCCTCCTAATCCTTCAGCGCACACTCTGTTTGCTCCTCGGTGTTGTTCCCCCAGCGGATATTTATTTGAAGGGTTTCATTAAATTATCACACCAACATCAGTTGGTACACAACTACAAATTAATTTAGTCAGTTTGCATTTTGGCTGACCTAATATTCATTATATTCCAGTCAAGTGGATGTGTTTTCTATTTGACAGTTAGTTCCATGATAAGATACGTGGTCCAAAGTACTTTACTTAGAAATAGAGGTAATATTTGCAGACACTCCACACAAATACTGCAATTACCCGATTAATTATAGCCCTTACATTTGGTTCTGCAGATTACACTCTTAACCCTCCTTTCTCCTTCTCTTTCCCCGTTGCCTTATTTGTATATAGTAGATGGGAACAGTCTTTAGATCTGTACAAACAAAGCAAACCTGGCTGGTTTCAGAGCCTAATCACTGCGTGGTCACTCAGAACCCCCCCTTTCCCCAGTGCTGTGCTTGCCTGCAGTGGTTTGTTATGGCGGGGATGCATGGAGCGTTACCAGTGCTGCATTTTAATAACAATCGCAGTCCAGGAGGTTGCAAATCAGAGTCTAAACATAGCCCTGAAGAAGGATGAAAAGGGAAGTCAAGAGGGACTTTGAAATAGTGTTAAACATGCAGGCGTGCTGTAACCGTAGTTCCCCTTAACTGCAGACAACAAGCAAGCTGCAGAGCATGCTCTGGGGACGGACAGACAGACAGCTGTACAAGGGAGTGCTACATGTACACAGCACTTTTCATCCTGGGATCAAAAAAGCACTTTGAAAACTCCGTGCAACTGAGCAAAATGCAGCTGCTGAAGTCAACCACCCCCACAGTGAGATGCAGCCGCTGGCTGCACCAGCCCAGCACACACTATCAGCTGGTTCCTCTGCTCCTTTTTAGTGTCTTTTTTTTTAAATTTAAGTTTAATTAGACAGAGAGATTGAGGCAGGAACATTTGGCTTCGTTCTTGCCTGATGCTGTATTTGGCCCTTCTGATGTCACTGAAGTAATTCCTGATTTACACCAGTTTAGGAGGACCTGTATGTGCTTTTAGTTGCAACCCAAGAAATGGCAAGATGTTCCCTCTGGCTCTGAATGGAGGATGGCATCACCCAGCGTTGTTCTTCGCGTGGCAGCCTGGGGTGGAAGTGACCCTTGTGGCACCATGAGTTCGACCCCAGTGGAGGAAACCGAAGCAGAGCGGTGGGATGGAGGTCTGCTCCGTGGAGATGGGGTTGGTGTGGCGTTTGGCACATCACCCCTCCAGTAAAACCACGTGTAGCTCAAGAGCCATAAGGGCTCCAACGTGGCGGTGTTACCCACCCACTTCTCCGGGGTGCGAAGTGCGATGCCGGGGCAGGGCGGGGGAGAACTGTGCCCCCAGTTTGGCCACGTCTCAAAACCTGCACATGGTAGAGCCACAGCTCTTCTGTCCACTCGATGGAGAGGATGAGTGTGATAAGAAGCGAAGCTGGAGGACTGGAAACTGCTCCCAGCTTGATGGCAATGGCGCATGAGTGGGATTTCTTAGGAGACATCAACGTGAAGAAGGAAGCAACAGAAAGGAGCGTGAACTGTCGCCAACACCCAGCTCATCCATGTTGTCTGATTTGTGTAGGATTGCTTCATCCTCCCCCTGCTGTTTCACCGTCCCCTTGCCCAGCTGGGACTGCACATCCTCAGCCTCTGCTGTTTCTAACCTGCTCACAGGTACAACGGTTTCCTGCTTCCTTTTCCCTTTTCCAAGTGCCGGGGTTCCTGCCCCCCACAAGGAGGTTTCCTAGGGGTTTCCTTTTGTGCTTAAGCACCTTGCAGTCAGGAACCCTACAGCAATGCAGTTTCATCATCTGCATGCCAAATCCATCAATGAGCGCATCTCCAAGGTGAAATAAAAACACGCATCGCAAATGAAATGCTCTATTGCTCCCCTTTGCCTCCCGCCATCACCAGAGATCTTTGTGGTTAGTGTGCAAGACAGCTCTTCCCTACTAATTAACATTTAAAAGCGTTCCTCTCTCACCCTGCCACTGTGACACAGGGGCTGTTATAGCCCAGGTTGTTCCTTGAAATAATTCATCACTTGAGAAACATCAGAGGCCTCACTGTAATCCCACAGACCCATCCTAAAACCAAATCTGTCCTCCTGCATCCCCTCTCTACAAAAACTGGCTCAGGACTTTATCTAGATTTAATTCTTAGAAAACATCTTTCCAAACAGCATGTGTCTGATTTTACAAGCAGGATTTTGCTTTTCACATCAGTAAATAGTCTGAGCAAAGAAAACACTCTGTTGTGTGTGTCACCAGTGAAAAATCACATAATATACTTGTGTTTCCTGTTGAAATCCCACCCTTTCTTTGTGCAGATCATAAGTAGCTGGAGAGAGATGTGGTCCTTTACTTTGCATATTTGCAGTGCTTAGTACAACAAAGGCCTAATTCCTCATAGATTTTCTCTCGTCCTGCAAAACTCATAAGATATAATCCACCTACATCTGCAGCTTCCTGTACAGGAGCAGAGTAACTTTGGGGACAAAGTGACTTGCAGAGCTCCTGTGTGCATAGGCTTGTGCTGCAGCTGTCACCTCACGGCCTGCGTCACAAAAGTGGCCTCATGTCCCCCTGGGCACCAACATCAGGGATACAGTTGCCCTGTCCCCATCCTGGCATCAAACCTGCAAAATCAGAGAAAACCCACTCGCTCCAACTCATCTTCTGTATCCTCAGAGTTTCAAACTGTGACAACAGAGATGCTCCCGTTCTCTGTGCCCGTGGATCCTTGCGGCAATAAAGGACTCTGGAGGTCTTAGCAGTTTTGGTCCTGCCTCTTTCTTTTCCTGCAAAAGATATTTCCACTGCCAGATGGAAAAGAGGTTGGTTTTCAGTGTAACCCAACCATTACCCGCCAAGGGCTCCTGCCACAGAGCCCGGGTGTGCTTAGGCTTTCTGCAAATGCTTCTTCAGCTTTTGTTAGCGGTCACCAGTGGATTTTGTACTTAGACCTGTGCTTCATGTAGTCAGGGGAAAAATCAAAAGAGTGCACCTACTCAGTGACGGCTCAACCTTGGAAGGTGCAGGAAAAGTAGTAAATCAGTCACCGTTAACCTCGCTGGTCTGAAACATCAGTTCCTAAACTCATTTTGCCCAGGGACTGTTGACACGACAGCAGGAGCGCTCTGGGCTCGCTACGTCTGTGCACCTCTGTTGATTTGCAACAGGATGTGGCACGTCCCACTCTGAGTCTGTGTGCCACGGCTTGTTCCAGGCGTGGGGAACTGTCACCTGGGAACAGGGCTGGGAAGCAAGCTTTTCTTACACTTTGGTTTTTAGATTTTTCAGCCTGGTTACTGATGTTGCAGCGCTGACCTACAGCGCAATCCCCCCTTGGAAATAATCTCGTAAATAGAGCGTGACCCTCTGGGAATGTCCGTCTGGCTCCGCTGTCACACAGCAAGTCCCACAGACACTTTCACAGGTCA
This sequence comes from Pampusana beccarii, assembly GCA_013399365.1. Lineage (NCBI taxonomy): Eukaryota > Metazoa > Chordata > Aves > Columbiformes > Columbidae > Pampusana > Pampusana beccarii. The sequence continues at coordinate 20,003 of VWYH01009253.1, forward strand.
CATTGCTGGGACCAACAGACCCCTCTGAGAAGTGGGATGAATTACCCATGGTAGAGCATCACACAAGCCTGCTCGTAGCTAGTGTGAATAACTCAGCCCAACACTAGACTGTGCCTTGGAGATGGTGAGGCTTTTCTGTTATTCCACATACACCTGACAGCAGCCAGTTGCCACCCTGCAAGCTGGGCACCTGCTAAATCTGTGTAAAATCCTGCGGGGATTACTGTGACTCCCTTTTATCCCACTCCCTTCACTCATTCTTGCCATTTTACGCACACGGGTTTGAGTTTGCAAACAGTGGACGCCAGCTCCGGGGGATGCCACCCTGTTTGCAGTGGTTTGGTACGTGTAGACGGGGCAATCAATGGTGGGGATGCAGCTGCCCGAGGACACGGAGCATCCCTGTGCTTGTTCTACCAAGCGGATCTCCCCGATAAGGACCAGGAAGCCAACGGGTGAGTCACTGCTGGAGCCATTGTAAAAACTCTTCTCTGCTTAGAGGTTGGGTGAGTGCTTGGCAATAGAGGGCTGGGAAGCACAGTGCCCTGCTTTGTTTTTTTTGCTAACGAGTACAGACCTGGCTCCAGCACACTCATGAGCAATAAACACCAGGAGACACCAGGGGTGAGCACCAGCACCATCCGCTCTACTAGACTAGCAGGAGTTGTGACCCAAGAACTCCCTTAGTCAAAGAGTGTCTTTGCTGGATTATAATTTTAAAATTGCTATATATGTTAGTTTGTTTTTGTTTTTTTTTATATAGCCCGTGTTCTCAAGCATTAAAAGGATGTGGTTTTGGTTGAGGGGAGTACAGAGATATTTCAAAATGGCCCTTGCCCCTCCCGGGAGTCTTTCTCAATGTGTAACACCAGTGAGCTTTCCTCCCCAGCTTTCACCACTTGTCGTTGGCACTTGTCAGTGGGCAGCCATTGCTTGTAGAGACCCTGAACACTAAAAGAGCAAAAAGTTCGGTTTTATTTTAAAAAAGTAACATCTCTTCTTTAATGTTTTTCTAATTCAAACAGCTCAGCAATTCTCTGCCAGCCCAATATTTGGCTATGTAATGTAGCATTTTCTATCTCTGCATGCTATGTCCCTTTTCATTGAGGTATGTCTTTCACCTAAATTGCCTTTCTTATTTTACCTGCTGTACGAAGCCCTCAGGGGATAACCATTGATAAGAAAGAAGCTTGAATGCCTCTGTCTTGCCTGTCTACTAATTTCTCAGGTGCCCACCACTTTCATATCTACATGTGCCGTACAAGAGCAAAAATCTGGAATCTCCCACCAAGAGATTCCCCATATTAGCACACTGGGGAGTCAGATTTAATCCAGACTAGCTGCATCCGCAAAGATTCTGTTCATGATCTAAGATGTGAAGAGCCAAGTCTTGGTCATTAATTGTATCTCCGGGAATGTAAGCCTTGGAGAAACAATCACAGTCTTGGGAGCGGACGATGACAGAACGGTAAATTACATAATCTCCGGTAAATGGAGCCCATTTGTAGCCCAATTACCCGTCCCAGCAGCCCCATGCAGTTGATTGCAGGATTATATAAAGGGCTTTTCATTAGTCAGAGAGCCACAAAGGGAGCTCTTTCCAAGTTTTCCTAAGGATTACTTAACCATCACTTCGGACAAGACCAGCAAAGCATTACATGGATGTGCCAGAACACAGCATCCTTCCCCCAAACACATCTGCTCCACCCGAGCACCTCCCCACAGCGGGTACGGGGGATGGATGGCGTGTTCCTGCACAAGACAGAGCTGCCCGCGCACTGTGCCCCGGGATGGAGGGAGATCTGCTGGGACAAGGCACCTCCGGGTTGGAGCATCCACCCCGAAATGCTGATGTGAGCTCAGCAAGGCCAGTGGAAATCCACCCTGCACCCCAAAAGTGTCCCACAAGCATCAGGGAGCTGGGGGAGCACCTGTGCTGTGACAGCTGAAGCTGCAGCACGCAGCAGATATCCTTCTTTTTCTCCTGCAAACCAGAGATGGCCAGGCTTGTCCAATTTCCCCTGACTTGGTATATTTAATAAAGACACAGAGCACTTGTGACAGCAGCACTGTAATCGTGACGTTGCCACCATACCAGATAATGTGGCCAAGGAAGCAGGTCCTAATCGCGTCCTTATCGCTGCCTGGTGATGTGACCTTAGAGAAGTTTCCTAATATAGCTTGTTCGCATTTCCCTTTCTCCACGGCAGAGATAATAACAGTTCATGGGTGTCGCAGAACTTCATTCATTCACATTTGTTTCTGGTATCTCAGATTATCAAAGAGCAGTCAGGAGGAAGACCAGCAAAGAACAAGCTCCTATTCACTTGTCAGTTAGAAACAGTAACCTGGTTTAGATTGAAAAAGGAAAAATAATAACAGTCCTGAGAGTGGTTTTTGGTTTTTACTGCTGCTCATTTTAAAATCTCCCCAGCCTCCACCCCACCATTGCCTGGATGAAATGCTGACCATTTCACAGCGCACCAAATTGGTGTCTTCCCTCCTCTGGCAGGAATGACAATGCAAACAAAAATAGATAATGCATTTAAAAAATCTACAGTGGATCGTCATGGCGATAAATAATTGTAGCATGTTGCCATAGCAACTCTAGCTGTAATAAAGAGAGGCCTATCTGCAGCTTAGCTAAATTTAGTTGTTCCAAACTATTAAAATATTTCCAAATAGTCTGGTAACTCTTTTTTAACATTTTCTAGGGTTGGAAAAAAGAGTTAATCTTCATTCACGCTTTTGTGTTGTTTCCATATTCCAGATACGCTTCATCACTGAAATAATCAATGCCATCCAATTTAAAAAGTCGTTAAGTTGAGGAAATTGCCAAGGATTTTTCCACTCCCCACCTTGTCGAGTCTTTTCACCTCGAAGTGCAAAATCTGCTCATGGGAGATTTCCATTCTGCCAGGCCTGGTGGGAACCCCAGACCTCAGGATCTGGCCCCCAGTATGCACTGGTGTGTGCTGGGGAGGTGAGATGGGCCAGCTGTGGGAAAGGGCTTGCGTACAGGGGGTTTTTTGGAGGGCAGGGATTTTTGGGGGGATGATCTATCAGCAAGCACAGTTAGCACGAGGGTACTATGCAAAACACACGGGCTATCTCCAGTGCCAAACTGGGCTGTGTGTCACTTTCCCAGTTACCTGTCTGCTTTGAAACAAAGCCGCATCTCCTGAGATTTAAGCACTGCTTAGATGTCCAAAACCCCTCCCTGCCTCCCCCAGCCTGTTTGAATGGGCAGCTACGTCCTGCCTGGAAACCTTCCCTCTGCCAAATGGGCTTTATTTTTCTAGAAGGAAGTCTTAACTCCTGCTATTCCTGATTTCTTTTTTTTTTTTTTTTCCATATTTTTACAGAATATGGTCTCTTTTAGCTACATCTCACTGGAAGGAGGAATGAAAACACACTGAAGGGGATATTAATTTTATTAATTTTGTTGGTAGTGCTGCCTACTGGCTGAAAAATCCTGAGTTGCCCCTCGGCTCATGTACTGCCCACCCTTCGCTAAGAACGAGCCTGTTGCTTCTGATCCTCCTCAGTGGAAAGGAGCTTCGTCCTTTGTCTCTAGAGACAGAGCTTCCAGGTTGCACGTCCTCAAAAACCACTCACTGACTGGCTGATTTGGAAACCTTGGCTTCATGCTTCTGAGCTTATCTGGTTCTATGACAACAAAACTTCTGCAATTGGAGATTTTCACGTGGACACTCGATAACAGACCCTGTGATTCTCTGAACAGCAATCAGCAAAAACACACATGTCTGAGAGCAACAGGGTGCGGGACAGAGCCTCCTCCCCACCTTCACTCATCACTGGAGTTTTTTGCAGGGTCATGTTGCTGGAATTATCTGGGATTTCTTCACTCCTGTGATGGAAAGGTGGTTTCCACTGCACTAATTTAGGTTTTTCCTGTGGAACGTGAATTTAAGCCTCTTGTCTGAGCTGCCTGCAGAGAAGCGAGGGATTCTGTGCCGAGGCCCCGGCTCCATCCCATGGGTGGGTTGGCAGCCACTGGATTCCCTCATCCAGGACATCTTGTTGTCCACCCCAGGAGGACTAGGATCAGCCCCTGTCGCCTTGCCGAAATTTTCTAAGGCAGACAGGCTAAAGGACGCACTTTTAATAAACTCAAGTTGCGAAATAATTCACCGAACACTTTCTCATAGCTATTTATTTTGCTATCAGCTCGTGACACCGTCTTAATGGCACAATGAATTATAGTTGCTGGAGAAGGGGGTAACGTGTTAATGGCCCTCTCCCACGAGTAAAGCTATGTTTCTAAAAGGCACTTTTTAGCTAGTATAACGTTCTGTGCCTGAAAAGAAACAAAAGCAAGTTGTTTTATTGTTTTGTCATTGAAAAGAGACTGCAGTCTATGGCTCACAAACAACATGGCATGAAAACATACAGCTCCGTAGGCAGGAATACCTAAACTCCAAACAGCCACTTGATTTAGGGAAAAATAAACTATCCCTTCTTGCTTTAATGCAAAACCAGAGAAAAGCATTTGGAGTGCTCTTTAACACATCAGTGCCTGTAATTATGGAAGTTTTACTCTCTGTATGCCCTAAAAATCTATTGAAGTCAAGGAGAGGGCAGGACACGCAGCTGCAAGCTCCGCGTAGGGAGAAGAGCCGGAGGATGACGGTGCTGAGTGGAGCCCCAGAGGTCTGCTCAACCTTTACCTTGGACTTTTAGTAGGACCTTGGGGAAAATCACCTGCAAATGTTCCGCTGCTGCCGTTTCCAAGCTGCAAAACAAGACTAATGCATTTACCTCTCGCCCTTTGATCTGACGGGGAAGCTCTTCACAGCAAGGGGTCACGTTTTGCTGGTGCATTTGCTCATCACCCCGCGCATCGCAGCTCGAACTTGAGCTGAGCCTTGAACACACCGTTAAGTACAACTAATGGTAACTCTGCTCCTGCTTTCCTCCAGCTAGACAGCAGCATTGCTCTCTCTTTTAGGTTCCTGCCTACCTATTGCTCCAAACAGCCACGTTTTGGTGCAATCAGTGGGGGTATGTTCTAAGTGCTTGCTCGAAGGTTTCCAAATAACAAATAGCAAAATTTACTCTTGCACTATCCAGTCCTGGGCAGACGTTGCCCATTCCCACATGCCCACAGCCCCAGCGAGCTCCGTGGCAGCGGGGGCTGCATCTCTCCCAACGTGAACTTTGTGTTATCACTTCCCCCGGTTTTAATTTTCGTGCTCATGTGCGATGGTGACACCCCAGCTGGTGACATCTCACCCCCCCCATGGTGCTGGACCACAAAACCCCAAAGCGGCTGCAAGGGCGGGGAAAGGGATGCGGTGCCTTTTCCTTGGGATTACTTCACGTTTTAGGAAGAAACCGGAATATGGCACAAGGATGTCAGTGCTCTGACCTGGACAGGGCAGAAAATGTGTCATCGTGAGAATGGTTGGGGATGAAACAACGAAAACCACCTGCAATGTGGGCAAGACAAAGGCTTGTGGCTCCCGCTGGCTCAGCCTCTGCTCAGCAGGACTCCCAGCACCCTCATTTAAATCTAAAACTATGAAGAAGAGAGTGGAATCCTGTCTCACTCGTGGTCTGTTGTGAACTGATATTATGGATACCGGGTCTAAATTAGGTTTTAAAAATAGACCAGTGTTCTTTTTTTTTTTTTTTTCTTCTCCTTGTTATAAACAGAAATTATTATCTCATGGAAACATTTAACCTCAAATGGAACCTCATCTAATTTTTGCTGTGTTTATTATAGCCTGTGAAATATGAATGAGCATCACTGATATAACTCCATATGATTATTGAGCGGTGATGGGCCAGCTGGAAAAGACTCAGCTGTTTGGATAAAGAGACAAAAATTCTGATATGGTGCTGATCTTTATTTGAATGATCCCGACCTCTGAGGCTGACTGTGCTGGCTCAGAAAGCCCTGGGAATTGCCCTTTCTCATTGAGCTTTATTGTTTCTGACCCTGGTCATGGCTGCAATCTGGAAACAGAGGAGTGAATGGGAAAAACGCGTATCGGATTGAAAAGTTTTAATTTAACTAAAAAAAAAAAATTAAAACATTAGGTTTTCATTTTTGCTTTTTGTTTGTTTTTTCAGATTATTAAAAGTATCTGTAATGCAGAATGTTAGTATTAATTTTTCCCATTTTGCTGCAAGTCTAAATAATATATTTAATTAAATAATAAATATAAATTCGATATATTACATGTACAATGTATATAGTAACACTGATGGGAACATTTTGACTAATTCTACAGAAAGGTATAATTTTGCTTTAATTTTGTTCAAGCTAGTAGTTTTGCCATCATAAATTTAAAATCGAAACAAAAGCTTAAGCAAATCTTACCAATCCTGCAACCAGTTCCTGAAAACTACTGTGATTTTTTTAGGTTGGGGAATTCAGGGATAATCTTTTTGGCTCTGAGTTTGTACATCTTCTGGGACACTGGCATCACATTTCATAGCGGGATTTTTCAAATATTATTCTAATAATCCTAATGATGGCTGTTAATGCTGCGTAAGGACTCTACATGGGTATCAGAACGGAAAGTCTCCTCACTTACATTTACAACACAATTTATGCAATTAAAAATAAAAGAAGTATGTTAATAAAACTATACTGACTTTCTTCTCAGGGATTTCACACAATTACAACTACCCTGGGTGAAGCAAAGTTACACCTGATTTACTCCTACAGTACTGGTGTGCAAATCAGATCTATCTCAAAACCTGATGGCCGTTTCCAGATAAATTCCTGTTACACTCAATGGAAAATGTACTTTGTGAACAGTTCAGGTACAGGACTGTTTTTTATAAACTCTCTGCAGAATTCTATTGGAAAATTTAATATGCTTAATTCCACTTAATGGCTATTTCCTTAAAAATTCTAAACTGGAAATACCTGCTCTTTTTCTAGAGGAAACAAAGAAAACACCAAAACACTCTGTTAGTCTGAAAGAAAAGAATTATCTGTACACTCCTTTAATCAATTGACTAGTGTATCATTCATTAAGTGGTTTAACTATAGCAACCCGTAGTGATCTAGGTAAGTTTTACATTAAATCCGTGCTTTAAAATAGTTCAATTAAAAAAAAATAAAATAGTTGCTGAGGAGCTAGTTACAATTAATGGCACTTCATGAAACAGACAGAAAAAGTTTCTATTGAAAATGGCAAAACCATTCTGAAGAATAAATCAAATATTCCAAACAGAAGACCAGTTCTACCATTCTCTTTCCATTAGAGTTTTCCTACTTCTACATACGATACTTTTGGGGTAGAAATAAGTGTTACTTAATTTCAGCAAGGCAATAAAATAAGTTTAATTTCATATGTGGGCAAGGTTTTTTTAATATGGAAAGAACTAAATAAAATTCTGTTTTGTTTGGGGTTTTTTTCCAAACAGGAAAATAAAATAAATGAATAATTGAAAGTGCTTCTAAGAGCTACGATTAAAACAGAGATAATTCTGCGGGGCATTCTTATTATTACTTATGTTACTTTATTACTTTTTAGGAGTCCAGCATTTAATTTTTGAGTTATATATTCTCCGCTTAGCTAAACAGAGATTAATTTATATTTTGCAATATAATGTTATCTAATATCTTGGGGGTTTTTATTGTCTATTCAAAACCACCTAGAAATGAGAAATTGTTCAGTGCCTTGTGTTCATTCATTTAATGAAGCATATAATTTAAAATATATACAGAGGCTGGATTAACCTTCTAGGTTCCCCAATATCCAATAATCATGATTGCTTTGAAATATTTTTTTTTTTTTTGAAGTGCCATTAAGCCATTTAGGTGCCAGCAGCTCCATATGAGTGAAATGATGTGTCCGTGGGGCAGCCCAGGGAGGGGAGCAGCCTATTGGGGTGACACCCACCCACGTTTCTTGGGGTGATCTCCAATGGTTTTTTCTTCCTGGCATCTTAAATCTTCACTGCAATAGTCCCATATTGTCAGGTGGGAGGCGCGAGTTTTGCCCTCTCTTTAGAGAGGCCATCGTTGTGATATCAGGGCATCAAAAAAAAGCTTATTTAGGGGTAGGGCTGATAAGCCATGATGGGGGCAGATGGTGTAAATAAACCAGAAAAGGGTTAATGATGAGAAGTGTGTGTTTGACTCTTACTGTCCTCAGAGCTACCAAAAAAAAAAAAAAAGGTTAAAAAAAGAGGTTTTAAGAGCAATTTAATGCTGCTCAGAGATGCCAGGGCCTTCTGGAGAAGGCAACAGAGAAGGTGAAGTGAAGGTCAGAGAGAGGGTGAGCACATTTTGAGAAGGAAATGAAGATTTCAAAACCTAGCTTTAAAGCACCCAAATGGTGTTGCAGCTGCTCTGCATTGGGTTAATGTTATACCTTTAATTTTCTGAGTATCCCAGGCTGTAGAGGTGAGTGAGCATGTTAAAGGGCATAGAGCTGGTGCTCAGGAAAAATTTTTTCCACCCCAACTAATTTCCATTCACACCAGAAGTCAGCCAGAGCTGCTTTTAACACGCACTGCACTTCCTGGGCTCCTGGGAAGTTGCCAGGATTTGTCTTGATGTCAAAAAGTGTGAGTGCTTTGTCATAAAAATAGTGTGGAAAGTGATCCAGGCAAAGTAAAATTAAAAAAAATAAATGTTTTTGAAGTTTTATCTCTTTTTTTTTTTTTCCCATCAGCACAATGCAGAAAACTTTAAGGAACAACCAAACTTTGCATCGTCCCGAGAAATGGCTCCAGATGAAAGAAAAGATCTGTGCAATAACAAAGGGTAAGTTCTGGCTGATGGTATCTATGTGAAAGAGGTGAGAAGGAGTGCAGGGAGCAAGCAAGTGAAAAATAGTTTATTGCTGATCCACTAATTTAATGTGGGAGGATCCTTTGCAGATTCAATGTAAGTCTCAGATGCAGAGGGAACCTGCTTTCCAGCAGTGTCACAACAATTATTCATAGCACAATGCTGATTGCCCAGGATTTAAACATTTTGTTGATGGTCTTTTAATTAAGCAGGAGGAGGTGGCTGGAGCCCATGTGGAGGTTGGGCTGCCCCAGGCTTGGAGCCCTGGGCTCTTCTCTGGCTTTGCCAAGCGCTCAAGCACTTGCTGACTCGGGGTTAAGAAAGGTGGAGGCACCGAAAGAGCCTTATTGACTCATGATCTTTTCCAGCCTGGCTTGTTTGTTTTCATTGTGCACACAAGTCCTGTTTACCTTGATCAAAGATGGCAAAATCAACAACAACACTATGCAGACAGGGGCTTGCAAAATTCCTACCCAAGGCATGACTGTGCCCAGACCTGTAGCTCCTGCTCTTCCCCCCGTCCTGTTTCTTTCTTTCTTTCTGCTGTTGCACATCGTTCCTGCCTTACCCAACCCGTGCTGCGCCCTGTCTGCCAGCAAGCCCCTGGTTGCTTTTCTCAAAAGTGGCAAAAAGAAATCTGAGTTCCTGAGCAGGACCAGCAGCAGAAGATGGGAGGAAGGTGGCACAGGGACACCACCACCTCCTCTTGCCCTGTGCATGGTGTGGCTGCTCTACCCGCTCTTGTGCATCCCTCTGGACACGGCAGCCACCATCTGATTTTCTGCTTGCACAGATTTCTGGAAAGATGCGGCCACTCGAGTGTATTCCCCACTAACGGGCTCCCCTGGCAGAGAAGACAGATGTGCAGCCCGCATTCACCCCATCAGGGTTTGCTCAGCTTTGGAGGGATAGGGAGAAGCAGAAAAACAATTAGGACTGTCCTGAAGTTCTCGGAGCTTACAGCAGGCCCCGAGCGAGTTTCTGCACAGCCCCAGAGCACATCCTGTTCCAGCAGGAATAGCGTGGCTGAGATTAAGATCTTCTGTCTGCCCCAACCTCTGCAAGGCTTCTGAACTCCACAGAGGAGCCATTGCAGACACCCAGAGCGTGCCGTAACAACAGAATTAAAACTGGAGAGTTATGCAAAATCCATCTGCAGTTTATGGGTGTGATGCAATGGTCCAGCCTCAAGCAGCTCTTGCACAGGTTTTTGTAGTGGTTGCAATACCAAGGACACAACCTTAAGCAACGTGAGGGGGGCTCAACAGCCCTGTCACCCCTCAGAAACGAGACAAAAGGCATTAGAAATGCTGTTTTCTTTTAGAATGCCTTTTCTCCCTAGGTCCATTTTTAATGGTTTAAACTTAAAAGGCCAACTAATTCTTTAGTTTAGGTTTCTTATGTCCGGCTGAAGCCTGCGGCAGCTTCTCCAGCTGATCGCACAGGCAGTTTTGCATGAGAACAAAATTTTGCTCATGCTAAGCAAGACTTTGTCAACAGGATGCCCACCTGTGGTCTTGTCTCAATCCTTTACAGCTCCAAATAACAAGCCCGTCTTTCTGAGTGATCCCCATTAACGCGCCGTCGTTACCAGCGTACACTTTTCATTTCCTCCTCGCTCAGCATCCCAGCTTGGAAGATTTTATCAGGTAATAATTCCACATATCAAAGCAAGACAAAAGAATGAAGGCAAAGCCCACTGGCATTAGCATAGGTAGCAAAGACAGGGGCAGCCCGCGCGCAGAGAAATCTGCTTCGCGATTTGGTGGCACGGTGCAGTAAACCGGTGTAAAATAAACAGCGTCTATTTATAGCGGAGCGGAGCCTGCCTGCAGGCATTGCAGCTGTTTTGTTGTTGTTGTGTTTGGTTTTTTTTTCCTCTCTCTTTGCTCTGGATGAATGAGGGTTTTTCAATGAGGATCCAGGTTTCCCAAAGCAAAATCCACCCCACCTCTTGGCGCGAACCTCCAGACAGTCCATATGTCATGAGCAAAATATGCGGCGCCCTAAAAACCGGAGCGGAGTGTCGCCCGAGCAGGATCAGGACCTCGAGGGAGACCCATGGGTGCTGGGCACCAAGGGCAGCCCCAGGGCAAGGACTCGGGGAAAACACCCAGGTGGTTCCCATGGCCGAGCCCCTGGCACCCCATGGGAGCTGGGGAGAAACCGGGGACCTCTCGGCATCCCCCAAGACATCCTGGGCAGCCGTGGGGTGGGTGGCTTGGCCTCAGCTTTTAGTGCCCCAAAACTGAGCCCAGCTCTCGTAGCTCTGAGTTTACACGCTCAGACGCACACACGCTCAAGCAAGATGTTTTCCATGCCTCCACAGCTCCCATCGGATGTGGGTGGTCCCGGTGAGGAATGCGAGCGATCGGATTCACGTATCATCTCGCTGCCGCTCAGCGCCGGAGACCTCCGGGGATTTGTTCTGTAGGCGATTGACCCGTGGAGCATCCGAGCTCCGGCGTGTTTTCCAGACACCTCTGATCACAACCACAAAGAAGAAATTGATTTATCCCAAAGTAAACATCCCTAAAATGACAAAAGGGCGTGTGTTTTGGTGGGGGTTTTTTTTGCCACCCCCACAACAGCAAAAAAGGCGGAAAGAATAAAGTGTCTGTAAACCCCCCGGTGCCTCACCACGACACAGATTTACATCTCTGAGTCAGATCTTTGCAGCTCCCTGCATATGGTCTGCATGATATGCAGTTCCTGGCTAGTGACTCACCCAACACCAATATAAAGAAATTGTTTCAGACCGAGCAAGCAAACAACCCGAATGTTGCCGTCTCAGGCTCCACGGCCGCAGGGACGCAGCCCGACCCGGCCAAGCCCGACCCAGCCAAGCCCGACCCAGCTGAGCCCGACTCGGCTCTCGCTGGGCTGATTCAGGAGCCAGAGTCCTCTCACATTTTTAAAAGCTTCTTAAAATTGCCTCTCTGTCCGATTTTTGCTGTGGTCAAAAATAACGTCTAAGATTACTAAAATGGAAAGGGATAAGAAGAATGGTTTTATCTCTGTCTTTCCAGGTTGTTTACTTGGTTCATTCGATATCACTTTGTGGGCAGGGTATTTGGTTTCAGTGTTTCCACTGTGCGGTCATTTAGGTAGTTTCCTTTTGTTCTCCATGTGGGTTTTTTTTGTTTGTTTGTTTGTTTTGTTTCGTTTTCTTTTCATAATGATGTAAAGAGAATGAGAGGAAAAAAACTTTTGAAATATGATGGTTAAAGGCACAAAAACCGGCAGGTGGACTCACACATGTCAACTCATAGAAACCAAATCCAATCAGCTACTCATTGATAAAAGAAGAATTTACGGTGGAATTGCTTAAATTTCCAATGGACCTTACGTCAGATGAGCTCACACTGAGATCCATGGTGTCAAGTTTGTGTGACATTTAGTTAGCATTTTGATTTTTGGTAGTTTTAAATTTTTTAAATTGCTTTAATTACATGCAGCAACAATTATAGATTTTTAAAAAATCATAGTAGGGAAAGCTGCTGAAATTACATCAACTAGGATTTTTCACAAAGATGATTATTAGCAGCTGTGGTTCTCTGGGCTGAGTTGGGTTCCCAGAACTTTTCCCTCCGTACATTCAGAATTCAGAAACTGGAAATAATTCTCCTCTGGCACCAAGCAAACAGACTTAAAACATCTCAGGAATCCCAGAATTTAGTCAAATGGCTACCTTTAACCTCTCTTCTTTTTATTTAAAATAGTAATATGAAATCTAAAGCCATTTAATTAATTGGAAATCGTTACACTTAAGCATGTACAAAAGAATAATCAAAAGGGATACTAGAGCCATCAAATAATCAAATTGCAATACTATTAACTAAGTAATTAGTATGTACAATAAGTGGCTAGACTGTGTTAATGAGAGGATGAGAACACTTCTATTACTTTCCCAGGATATCTCCTACACGTACAACATCTTCTATCCAGCCCCAAGTACCAACATTTCCATTCCCAGCAGTCCTTCACCTAGTAAAGGCTTCCAGAAAGTTCCCCAGAATTCCGACTGAGGAGGAAATCAGGATCCTTTTTTCTTTAGAGTATTCAGAGATGAAGCACTGCCATGTTCCATGAAGGTATAGCTGGTGGGCAGGTGATTTCTGCATTCAAGTCCCAAGCCATCGACTAGTTCTGAAGAAAGAAGCAGCTCAGAACATACTCACCTGATGGCTCTTCCATAGCCCCATGTAGGAGAGCATGGAGTGACAACAGGTGCTGACATAAGCAAGCGTGATAGATTAGGTGAATAAAAGAACAGAAAAAAAGAAAGAACCAAAAAGCACAAGGTTATTTTGACCATAAATAAGGTCTACAGGACAATTTATGGCCATGTTGAGAAAAGGATGCTACAAATGGTACCCAGGTGATGCAGTCCTGAAATCTCCTTCGCCATGTTACCATTGTATCACCTGGAGCTGCAGCAGGGCCTCACCTGTACAGACAAGTAACCTGTAGAGCCCCAGGACCAGGAAAATAAAATTTAGAGAGTATGAACAAGGGCAGAAAAAGTGTCTTGGCCAAGCTTGCCCAACTTGTCAAAAGCAAGCTCAGAAGTAAAGCCCGGGACTTTGAAATCCTTCTCTGGACATGGTTCCTTGGACCACGCTGATTCCGTGTAAGCAGCCCCACAGACAGAGGATAAACAACAATTTTCCTTATGAAAGAACCTAGACCCCTCAATTATGCAGGCACAGCTGCTGCAGTATCAGGCTAAACAAACAAAAAAAGCCCCCAGAAAAAGAGATTGAAAACATCCCAACTCCTTTTACAGATTATTTCCCCATCCTGCCTGCTTGCAGTCTGCCACCCCGGCTCTGGAAAAGCTAACCCAGGCTATGCACATTCCTGGGAGCGGATCCCACCAGACAAGGTAACACTTTAATTAGGCAGTACCAAGGCAACTGTTTACAAGTCTCTTCCAAATGCCTCCCTTGTGTTTGCACCCTCCTACTACAATGGCAATATTTAGTAGAAACGTCCTAGGTATAATTCTCCTGGGGCTTATTCAAATGTCAGTCAGCTCAACAGAAGTACACTGTGAAAACGGATGAAAACAAAAGAGGATGAGATTCTGTCTTTCTTGGGAAGCAGCGTGTTTGTCAGGAGAAGGTTTTGGATGCATCAGTGACTGTTTGCCAGTCGGGGTTGCCAGAAATAAAACATGAGCCCACTGTGCAAAGGGCTGCCCTGGAGCCTGTAGGTCATTGCCCAGGTCATATCCACAGTGAAAGTTCATCTGGTGACAGAGCCTGTGGCTCTGGTGGAACAGAAATCCCCGCACCCCTGTGCCACTAATGCCTTCTGAAACCAACAGCAGCTCCCCATGGGGTACCTTGCCTGCTTGGTTGTAACACCACATAGGCAGAGGATAGGAAAACACAACCACCCTCATTGATGTTTCCCCTGCAGCCATAACGTCGCGGTGTTTCCTGCTCTTGGAGAGGAAACGGATTCTGCTGAGCTGCGGTTAAAATGAATCACAGAATGGTTGGGGTTGGAAGGGACCTCTGGAGACCATCTTGTCCAACCCACCGGCACCAGAGCAGATCACACAGGGATGTGTCCAGGAGGGTTTGGATGTCTCCAGAGAAGGAGACTCCACAACCGCTCTAGGCAGCCCGGTCCAGGCTCTGGTACCTCAAAGTAAAGGAATTTTTCCTCATATTGATATGGAACCTCCTGTGTTTCAGCCTGTGCCTGTTGCCCCTCATCCTGTTGTTGGGCACCACTGAAAAGAGTTTAGTCCCATCCTCTCGATACCCACCCTTGAGATATTTATTATAAGCATTTATAAGATAGCTTCTCAGCCTTCTCTTCTCCAGGCTGAACAGACCCAGCTCTCTCAGTCTTTCCTCCTTGGAAAGATGCTCCAGACCGCTCAGCATCCTCATGAAGCAGCAGATCTGATGGCTGAGCTGCTGGGGGACACTGCGAGTGCTCCTGTCACCGCACACCCTGGCAAGGAGGAGCCGGCCAGGGATGGAGAGACATAAAAATTGTTCTGCAGAAGGTTCAGAGTCATGATAGATGACGTTCTGCTGCGGCCATCTGCAATATTGTCCTTTTTATCCACCTCACACCATGCGCTCTTGGGAAAATAGCTACAACATAAAGGAATCACTTCACTTGCATTGAAATGCAGCTGCGCTAGACTACTCAGCTGTAATCAATGAAAGAAAAATACTTGCTGCTTTTTGAGCTGTGAGGGGAATTTACAGAGGCATAATGAAATTATTCAGTGCAAATTCAGCTGGGCTGCAAGAATGGGTAAAACCTTGCCCTTCAAAACAGTGAAGAAGAACTTCACCCCGAAGTTACTTTGGTTTTCTGCAATCACCAGATGAAAAATGACGCAAAAAGGTCACGGATATTTCTCAGCTGATATGACTGGGTCTGACTCAGACCAGTGGAAATTACAGGATATTGTCTTGGAGGGCTCTTGTGAGTTAATAAAAAGTTTCCTGGAATGATTTACAAATCTGGATTGCACAAAGGAATACAATGAAGGGAAACGGGGAAACTCAGGTTACACAAAGCACTGCAGAGCATTTGTGAAAGTCATTTTCTAACAGTCATGAGTAAAGAGTCAAGCTCTATGAGTTTCTGGGATTTTGTACACTACTAAGTACTTATTTGCCTTAGTATTCAACATCGCAGTTAATAACATAAGTAGTTTCACTTTTTTTTTTTAAGAAAAAAGGAAAAAAAGTTTTCTTAAATGTGTTTTCCACTGAACCAGTTTGCACTTCATAGTGAGGCTGGTGTATCCTTTTACAGGAGAAGAGAGTTGAATTAAAACTGCATGCTTGTCTTGAAAATAAGTTGAGCCTTCAACTGCTTGTTTGAATAAGTCATGGAGGAGCTGAGGAGACAGTG
Organism: Pampusana beccarii; assembly: GCA_013399365.1. NCBI lineage: Eukaryota > Metazoa > Chordata > Aves > Columbiformes > Columbidae > Pampusana > Pampusana beccarii. The sequence goes on from VWYH01009253.1 coordinate 35,679, forward strand.
GGGGACTGGAAGACAACAATAGTTGGTACAGTCTTCAAGAACAACACAATAATGATCCTAACATCTGACTTGTAACCCTAATGCAGATAGCATTTATCATTAGATAAAACATGCTGTTAAGTTTTTACTACAGAGCATCCAGGAAGATCATCAGACAGGTGACTTCAAGGGATCTCTGATCGTTTATGCCAGCTGGGGATCTCCTCTTATTTGCAACACAGGAGGGGGTTTACGAAGATAATATGCAGGTGTAGACAATGCAGAGAAAATCCAGCCAGAGGAATGAGCAGAGGGAGGTGAGAGTGTGTATATATAATAGTTGCCTGTGGCTGAAAAGCCCTTGAAAATTCGTGTTACAGATTCCTGTTTTTGGAAAGTGTATGCCAGCTGCTCACCAAATCTCTACAGAAGACCTGTATGTATTTTCTTCTTTTCTGTCACTCAAATAATATCCAGATAATTGCTGTAAAATATTAACCTGTTACACAAAATGTGTTCTGGAAGTAAGTTTTGGTGTGAAGGTGATTTATTCAGTGTTACATAGTGGTGAGAAATGGCAGGCTTAAAATGAAAAGAAAAAAGACTGAAAGGAGTCATACAGCTGGATATTCTCCTTTTTATTTAGAAGCAAGCAGCTACTCTTGGACTATTCAGGATTCGGGCATTACTATAGAAAAGTCTTAATCAATATGCATGGAAGTTTTTTCATGGGTTTGTGGTGACAAATTTATATAAGTTTATCTGGAAGATTTCTAAAACTAACAGCATTTGTCATATGAATATTATACAGTTAACGTCTTGCCGAAATACCAGCAGTCTACTATTAATTTTAACATAAGAATGGGAACATTAACATTATCTGAATTCTAATTACTGTGGGAAGGAGCAAAATACCATTAATGGGGGGGGAAAGAGCTGTTCCTTACTATTCTATTCTGTCCTGTGCCCATTGCCCAGGTGCTGGGCAATGTTTTCTGCAGTTGAGTTGTTTTAAAGCACTGGAAACCCAAAATGAAAGCGACTTTTTTTGAGCAAGCTGCTCTCAATTTGAAAACATGATGACACTTGTTGTGTCACAGTCTTAATTTGTGTTAGCCTTGGATACGTGACAGTTCGTTACCAGAAACCAAATTTTCTGAAGTGGCGATGCATTGTACGAACACTGCTACTGTTGTTTCCCACTGCTGTTCACATACCTCTTACTGATGGCAAATAAGTGATGCATTGCAGTAGTGCCCTATAAAACTGCATGAGTAATCTAAGCTGAGCTCAGCCCTGTCCTCCAATAATGATCTTGGAAACCTTCTACAGCTTTTTTCGGTTTTTTTTTGGGGGGAGGGGGGCGCGGTTGGTTGGTTTGTTTTGTGTGTGTGTGAGTCCTTCTACAGGCATCTTCACGTGAAATCTCAGAAAAGATTTCAGGGCGCGCAAACCCATGATCAGCTCCTAAGGCTTGTGTAGCCCCAGGGGGCTGCTCAAGGCACGAGGGTTCTGTGACTCCTCCAGAAAGACAGAGGAAAGCAAAGGCAAGGCAATTTTTAACCTTAATTCCCAGCTATTCTCAGGGAGCAGACGGGAAGATGGAGACCCATTCTGCTCTCTGGATCCTCACAAAAATCCAGAATGCCAAGCGCCAGAGCCGAGAGGAGCATCATCCACATCTACGTTCAGAGGGGAAAGGGCAGTTTGCTGTGCTGCAATGTAGCTCAAATCTCGATTATTCCCCATGTATGAGCATGAACAAACTGACTTCCAGGAGCTCTCTCACTGGGGTAGAAGGGAAAGAAGTTGTCAAAAACGCTGATTCTGTCTGGGAGTTGGGCACAATGCTCAAAGCCTCGCTCGCACTGCAGGGATGGGTCAGGCCACACTGTGCAACGCTGCTCCGTGTCCTGACTTGGGGTTAAAGTGGGGAGGAGAGCTGGTTCTTGGAGGAAAAAAATGCTTGAGGGGTCCCATTGAGCAAGCAAAACTTGTTCTGCAATTGAAAACATCTCTTTTACTGCAATTTAGGTAATCCCTAGGGAACAAAAAGCCAAATTCCCATCTTTGGTTACGCCAGCATCAGTGTGGAAAACTCTCCTTCAATCGCAATGGCACCACTGCAGTTGTGAACAGCATTGCTCAGCATAAGGCAGGCACACGCACAGTAGAGAGGATAACGTTTTTACTGGGGACTAGAAGTGCTGGAAATCGCCCTCTGGTGTGCCAGAATTCAAGAGTAGCAGCACTGCTCATTATATGATATAAATAGTGTGATTTGGAGAGGCCACTGCTGTATTTGGGCTCTGAAGTTATATAGCACCGTAAGCTACTAAACACATAAAACCGTATTACCCTTTAAGATCTTGATTGTCTTCAGTTTACTATGCCTGCTCAAGAGCGTTATGCTTTACAAGGGACGATATTACAGTACATGTGATAAAACTACTGTATTGTCACTACAGCCAGAGTGGCTCACACTGTGCTCCATGGGGACACAGGCACGTGGGGAAGCCAGGAGGCTTCAGCGCTTAAATTCCAGGATTAATGCACAAGATGCATGGAAAAAAGAGTGACTATGCAGGTCCACTCTTCTTGTTATTCAAGAGCAACGACACCCTCCGGAAAGTTAATATTCTTCAAAGCCTCTTCTTGATGTACTTCAGACCTGGTACAATCAGATGATGCCTCTCACAGTGACTTATAAAATACTCAGTGACTTATAAAATATTTCTCTCCCCATGCCAGGGTCTGCACAAATATTTCTCATGGGGAAAATCTTTGGCTTGGACTGATGCAGAATGGTGTTCAGGGTGACCAGCACAAAGAGTTTGAAGAGAAAAAGGCTGCTTTATGGAACACGTGTTCCCGCATTGCCTATTCCATCTTTTGACTCAGAAAACTTACGACTCTATTTCCTGCGCATTGTGTTTGTGGTTCTTCTGGCTTTATGTAAGAAGGTGGTGGTTCTTTACTACGTTTTATCACTTAAATGGTATATCTAAGGTGCATGATGCAATGGAAGAAAACAGCTTGCATCTCTCTGGCATCCCTGCATGCAGCTTGCTTTCTCACCAGGATGTCTCTCTTGGATGGAACCACCCCTGCTGCCTCCTCAGGAAAATTCCTGCAAATTTTTTGTGTTGGAAAGTGAAAATAACATTTCATAAACATCCAGGGGCAGATTTATGCCAACTAGAAGCCTACGAGAGGATTTTTCAAAGGCATGTTTGACAGCGAATATGGTATGACTAAATGACTGGAGGAGCATTCTGAGAACTTGACTTGAGCAGGTAACAACGTGGCCTCATCTCAGTTATTTTTGTCTGGATCAAGAAGGTGGAGGAAGTAGCCAGATATCCTCCTACCTCACTCAGCAGTTCATCCTGAATTATAAGTAAACTAATCTACGCCAAACTCGTGTGAGAACAGCCTTCTCTGATAAGATCCTGCCCCTGTGATGATGGATATATCCCCCCCTCCAAATCTGCTCTCACCAGATTTTGCTGACAAATGGGAATCTCATGCCTTAGCCCACGTGTAATTTTGCCTGGAGATTATAATACTATTTTAATTTATCTACAGTTACTGTGTAGGAAATACTACAAAATGCAAATCCTCTGGTATGAAGATAGAGTTATGTAAGACCTAATTCAAAAGCATCTTATTTAAGAATGCACTTAAGCATATGTTCAGTTGCAATGACACATCCTAAAGAGTGAGGGTCTTAAAAATGTACCTGAGATTTTTCCTTCCCCTCTGAGGGATTTAAGTAAAATATTATCTAATGCAACTGGGGATTTTTCTCTGTAGGATGACTTAGCAGAAAAAGCACTTCTCCAGAAAAAAATCACATTCCTTTTCAGGAGACATTCTTTCTTGAATTATTTGCATTATGGTTTTTTTAGTGATGTTTAAAAATCATTGCGTAACAAATACTGTGCCATTAAAAAAAAAAAAAAGAGACTAAATGAATTCTTCCTTTTAAGTCTCAAAAAAAAGGTGATCTTGGATAGACAATCTTTAAACAAGGAGAAGTGTGAGTTCATGAGAACATTTCAGATATACACACTGGGGTACAACAGCAAAAGCAGTCTGCAAGACTAACAGGTATTTTTTTTTGCTATGATCTCTTGAAAAGGCTGATTCCGTTCCTAGGGACAGCAGCGAAGTGCATTAAGCTTTGGTTCATTCCCTGCATTCAGTGAAGAGAGTTTTTGGGAAAGATGCCCAGATACTATGGACCAAGTTCAGCTCCAGCGTGAGCAGACAGAATTCCCACTGAAATCAATGGGAGTTGCACCTGCTGACTTCGGAGTTGAATATGGCCCAATATGTGGATACTATAAAGGTTCTGTTTCCAAAGTTTCCTCTGGCTTGTTTTATGGGAATGCAGACCTGGCGCCAGGAACGTCAAAGGACCAATAAATTCGCTATGGGAACTTCCAGTCAAATGACAACTCTCTCGCACAAAACAAATCCAGAAGCTCACACGATGCTGCAGGACAAATTCTTAGTGTTCCCCCAGTTCATTTGCATGAACACCAGTTTCAGAAATGCTCCGAGAGAAGAAAATGGGGAGTGTGTGGCTGGGAGAGATACCACGGGAAATGCTTTGATTGGTTCGTCCAAATTATTAGGATAAATATTTTAATTATCCCAGATATTTGTTAATTTGCAGGAATAGCGGTCCGAAGTCCCTAAGGAAGGTATACTATACGTAGACAAGGTATTTGACGACTGGTCTTGAGCTGCTATGTTACATCTTCCCAATTTGGACTGAATTTTAACTGTGACTGTCTCCAGGGGCAGAATAAAAGTGCAGACAGGGCTGGAGGAGCCCATCCAGAAAAAAGCAGTAGCTTGAATGTATCCACGTGGCGCTGAATACAGAGGACTTAAGAAAAGCATTATGTGGAGGAGACAGTTTGTCTCTGTTGGGGTTATAATTGGCTGGTAACTGGGATTTAAACAACTGAGATTCAAAGTCCATTTTCTGGGTATTTTCTCTGTTATGGAACCAGTCTAGTCACATAGCACATGTATTCTTGGCAAGTCGTTTGTAGGTAGTGGAAGTACAGAAAGAGAAAACTAAGGTTTCAATAAAAGAAATAATATTGGAGCCCCCACATAAAAAAGTCTAAATTATTTTAAAATTCCGAACAAAATCAGCATTAGATGTATAACCTGTATTCTGATTTGATCTAAAGTTTGAAAATACTTGAAGTTAGTATTTCTGGTTCAAGCTCATTTCATTAACAGACAAAACAAGAGCCTTCTATACTATTGGCTCAGTTGTTTAAATGCAGTTTTCTAAACAACAAACTGAGATAATAATTCCCTTCATAGCATGGGCATTGTGCCCACTCTGAACACTCATATGTGATACATAAAATAAGGGTAGAGGAATGAGACGAAGGCAGTGAGTACACAGGGGCTAATGGAAAGCCATCTTTCAAGGAATATTGTCATTTCTTGTATTTGGCATGTCCTGGCAAAGACTGTTTAGAAATTTCTTCTCCAAGCTGCCTATGATTAACAACCTTCTTTCCACGTCCTCCATCGTTAGACCAACATTCTTCCTGCTGCCACTGAACCAATATGAGTCATCCATTTCAAAATATGTAGTGGTCATACCATACACTAACACGCACACACAGAGTAAATTATGGGAAAATTGATGTCAAGACCTATCGAGTATGAAGGGCCTTTTAAAACCAACCTTCAGAATGTGCTAATATTTACACATTCCCAAACCACCTGGAAATATGTTCCAACTGCTTTAAAGCATTTTCAGTGTTATTTAAATGTATATGCAGCCATTCACAGTTGTACACAAACTTACCCTAGAATCTAATGATAATTTGATTTCTTTGAAAAAGCACCTGGCCCAATCCTGCCTTTATAAGAAGTCAAAAACCCTATTCCAACCAAGAGGGAGTCAGGTGTTTGGTTTGTATTATATACATGTAAGGTTTAGGTTTTTTTATTCTGTAGAGAACTCTATCAAAGATTTGGTAGAAACGAATAGTTACAGTCCATGAGTGAACCCACTGTTGACTTTATCTTGGGTTCCATTTATATGTTCTGCTGAACTAGAACAAATAATCTTTATTTTCATATGTCCAGCTCCATCCGGACTCAACTGCAAATACACACAGCAACAAGAAGTTTATTTTGAAATCTATTTTAAATAAATCATTGTATACCTGAGGTTTTAAAAACAAAACAACCTAGAAGCTTTCATGGTCCTTTTAATTCTCCTGCAGGTAAAAAGGGTGAGCTTAAAGTCACTAGAGCTTATCTGCACCTGTGTTTCTTTCTTCCCAGTAGCAATAATTATCCTCCTTACGAATGAAGTGTGACATTTAATTGCCTATAAACACATTTTAAGATCTGGGGATGGATGTTACTATTCAATTGGAAAATGCAGTGAGTTTCTTCCAGGTATTGATATGATTACAACACATCTCTCTCGCTGCTGTGGGTCGGCATCGCATCGCTCCAGAGGGGACCCAGGTGGGGACCGCTTCCGTTCAATAGGATTTGTGTACGTCCGAAGTTTAAGAGGTGAAAACCCAAAGTGCTCAATGCAAAAATCATATAATATAGTGCCCACTATATGGGCACTATAATATTCTGCCCATTACACGGGGTAACCCCTTTCCCAGTTAGGTTGGTGGAATTCTTGATGGTAATACTACATCTTCAAGTTAAAATATACGTTGCTTCGGAAGAGTTAATAATGCAAGATAAATAGCTGTTATAAGCACTTGGAGACATCAGGAGTTTGTGTTATAAAATGTAATAAGCACATCAACAGATGGTCTGGTAGATGCTTATAAGCCACGGTAACAAGCACGCGATTGACTTGTTGGACTCTGTAACAACCTCCACAACTGACTGGCCATGTATTCAAACACCCCTCAGTCACTCATTAACTCTTTGTAAACTATTTACGCACAAGCCATTAATACACAGCGCGATCACGTTGCCACCGTCTGCAACAGGAGCAGGATGGAGCCCTAATTGCTTGCAACAGTTTATTAATTCAACACATTAACGGGAGGCACGATTTGACAGCCGCCGTGCCGGAGCGGGGAAGCCGACAGACGCTGGAAGCGAGCGGCAGCTGTTCCCCTGCACCTATCGCTCGCCTTCGAGGTGTCTTTTTTGACTAATTTATCCCATTTGGAAACACGAAAGGGGAGACGAACTTGAGAACACGGAGGTTTGGTAGGGAAGTGAAACTGCGGCTGCTGTGCCGCGCCGCGAAGGCTCGGCGCGATTGCAGAGTGCACCGGCAGCCCCTCAAAACGCTGGCAAAAAGGCACAAACATCAGCATAATTTATCGGTGGCTATTTTAGGCAGGTGCACGGGAACTCTAAATATACGGCATTCGCCACATGCTGCAGTTGCTATGGATATGATATCTCAGGCCTGTAACTAGGGTTATAAATGTTGTTGTGCGTTTATTATTGTTGTTGTTATTAAAACATGAATTTTATAGTTATTCCTTCTCAGCTGCTGCTCCTAAATCGTCCATGTAACTGCATACTTCTTTGTTTGAAGGAGGGACATCTATGGGAAAGAAGTGATAAACAATACCCTTTCTTCCCTTCTGCTTTTTATTTGCTCCAGAAGGGACCAATGTTGAGCCCGTTTGCGGTAGCATTAGGGTCAGGAAAATTCGAAATCACTCAGAGCCAAAGAAGTGTACTTCACTTGGGTCTGTCTGATTAGTACTCTGGTATTTAAGTCTTGCATACATCAAAGGTGTCCAATCCTTTTTTTTTTCCCCTTCCATTTGTCTTACAACATCTCCTGCAGCTGCAGGGATTCTGCTCAGCCCTCTCGCTGTTACGGTGAGATGGTTTCTTCTACCCAAATCCTGCCCAACGCTACAGATGTGGGAAAGAGAAGAGTTCTGGTGGATGGAGAAGCTCTACAGACACCTCGTCCACTGCAGAGGAGTTAACAGCATCCACTAGAGTGTGCGCTGTGCTCCCATCCGCTTGCTGAGAGGAGACCGAGCATTTTGCTATCGTTAGGAGTCCGTGGAGGCCATCGGCACGTGATGCAATTCCCAGCAGGGCAAAAAGTGGAAAACGTGGCAAAAACGGGCAATCCACACTTTGCCTAACATAAAGGGTTTTTTATGAGGCTACAAAATGCAGTTTTTAAATGGAGATTTTTGGGGAAAAGGAGTGATGTCCAAAGATTTGTAAGTGTCCTTTGGGCGTACAACTCATACTCACCCAGGTTGTTTAAAACATAAATCAGACTTTTTATCGGGGAGTGTAGTGATAGGACAAGGGGTAATGGTTTTAAACTGAAAGAGGGTAGATTTAGAGTGGATATTAAGAAGAAATTCTTTACTGTGAGGGCGGTGAGGCCCTGGAACAGGCTGCCTAGAGCAGCTGCGGATGCCCCATCCCTGAGAGTGTTCAAGGTGGATGGGGCTTTGAGCAACCTGGTCTAGAGGAAGGTGTCCCTGCCCATGGCAGAGGGTTGGAACTAGATGATGTGCAGGGTCCCTTCCAACCCAAACCATTCTGCAATTCTATGATAATTCCTATCCAGCTCACTTACCTACCCGCATGTACCTACAACAAAAACACTCAGCCCGGAATGGAGCCTGCATGAGGTGAGCTGGGAACTTGAGGAGCCCCTGGAGATGAAGAGGTGGGTGCTCTCCGGCACTGGGAATGTGGCAAAGGCCACGCATGGAGCTGCAGAGACCTTGAGGAAGCGGCACGTCGAGCAGACACAGGCACCGCTCCGCAACCTTCGTCCTGGGGAGCTGACATGCTCGGAGAAGGCAGGAGAATAAACTCAACAACTCCCTTACATCGGTAATACAAAATGTTCAGATGCTTAAAGGTTATGACAAGCTAGCGTCTGGTAAAGAGGTCAGTCTGCCCTGAAAGCGTTGCAGAAGCCAAAATAAAGTCTAGTCAAGCCTATGAGGAGTATGAGCACTGAGGCAGGGAAAATAGTGAGGCCTCTTTCTCCCCAGTGGTGGCCCCAGAAAGCAGCGGTAAGGCTGCTGTTAAAATTAAAATATGGCTGAGTATTAGGATATTTGCCTTGGGCAGATACATGTTTTGAGAGACCAGGGTCAGTGGCTGTTTTAACCGCGTTGTTTCATCCCCACTGCCACACTTCCTGAATTTTCCACTTAAGCGGCATTTTAAACAGGACGCAGGTATGCTGGTGGCATTCGGCACCGCGCTCTAGAGGGTAAAATGTGTGTGTGTGTGTCTGCATTCATTATATTCTTTCTGTCCATCTGTCTATCTCAAGGACCATAAACCAGCAGTGAAAAAAGGGAAAGCATGAAGCCCAGTGCAAATGGAGAGGAGAAACGATTGCAGAACCAAGGGAACAGAGAAGAAAGCTATTTTGTACCACTGGGGAATATGGAGTCGTGATAAAATGATTTCTTACACTAATGAAAATTCCAATTTAGACTTTATGTGCAAAAAGAAAGGAGGGGAAAAGATTGCACAAATCTAGGCACACAATATACATTGAACAGTGCATACCTTATTTTTAAAATGTTTTATTCATTATTAGTGGCCCTATGCAGGAGACATTGCCAAGGATCGGGACCCCTGTGATTTACTAAGCAATAACAAAGAACAGTGACTGCTACAGTTTATAGCTGATCTTTAGGGCAAGAGGCAGCAAGCAGAAACAGTGGAAACGAAGTCTAGGGTGGTGGGAGAACGACCTGACAAAATAAACAGAATCACAGAATCACAGAATGTTAGGGATTGGAAGGGACCTCAAAAGATCATCTAGTCCAATCCCCCTGCCGAAGCAGGACACCTAGGTGAGGTTACACAGGAAGGCGTCCAGGCGGGTTTTGAATGTCTCCAGAGAAGGAGACTCCACGACCTCCCTGGGCAGCCTGTTCCAGTGTTCCGTCACCCTCACTGAGA
>VWYH01009253.1:45694-61089 GCA_013399365.1 Pampusana beccarii
CCCTTAACCATCTTAGTTGCCCTACGCTGGACTCTCTCCAGCAGTTCCCTGTCCTTCTTGAACTGAGGGGCCCAGAACTGGACACAATATTCCAGATGTGGTCTCACCAGGGCAGAGTAGAGGGGAAGGAGGACCTCTAACACAAGTTAGAAAAAAATGGAGAGATGGTTTCCCCAAATCTCAGCAAAAATTGCAAATGGCCGCCATTTGGGAAGCCTTTTCTTAACACATCTGTGATGTATTCAGATGGACCTGGGAAGACTACAACCTATAGGAATTTTGCATTTTGACCACCTGATTTAATGTATTGGCTGAAATGGGGCTGGGTGTTTTTATATTTAGTCAGTTTTACTTTCTTCTGATGAAGTTCTATCAAAACATCTTCACCTAATAATCATCATCACATCTCAACGCAAAGAAAGGCTTAAGGTATTCAGGCTGCTTTTAGGATCTGAGTGGTGTTCAACCATAAGGTGCCAGATCAAGGTTCTCAGTACATAAAAAATTCTCACCATACGTACGTATCAACCTCCTTTGCGCAGGTCTATAGATAAAAGCAGAGCACACAGTGTTGACAAGGACATAGATTTCATCACGAAGCACTTTTGTGCATTACCATGAAAACCAGCTTTAATTTGTCCAAATTATAACTCTTTAATTTTGCACATAGCGCATGTAGTACAGCCTGCTTGAGGTTTTCATAGTCAAAGATATGACCATGCTGTGGTCGTACATGCTGAAAAAATCGTGACTTAAATATTTCCACGGAAAATAACAGGACCATTCTTTGAGAAAGATGCCAACACACAAGAGCTGAATCTGATTAGAAGTGTGCACTGAAGCTGAGCATGTATATGTGCATGGCTGGCACTGAAAGCTGCTGAACACGTGAAAGGGTAAGGAAAGCACAACACTCTCTTCTCAAGAGCACTGAGCTATGGGCACCTCAGCATTCACAGGAAAAGGGCTTCTTCCCATGTACCTCCACAGCATAAAAGGTAAAGATCTAGTGGCAGAATCCAGCCAAATAATTCCAAATTATGAATTTCACACCAGCAGATTGGGAGGATGGAAAGCACTGTGAATGCCTCCAGTTCAACACTGGGCTGTTACTATTATATAAATTTTCCTTTTAAAAGAATCTGACATTACAGAAACAACTGTTATGACACCTATAGGACTGTCTATATGAGACTGTAAGCTCTTCGGGCGCACAGCGCATCTTTTTGTTCTCTGCTTGTGTGGCATCCAGTACAACGTGCTTGTCCATGACGTACCCTATTCGTCAAAGTAATGAAAGAATTACTATTTTATAATAAAAAAAAGTTCTTTATGACAGCAGAACGATAAATGATAAGACACCCAGTTCCCACTTCAGCTCTGTCTTCACACAACAATACATTAATTTGTAAATAACACATTACAATTTATGCTGCAGCAATGCCGTAACGCACATAGAAAGGACACTTGTTCTGCTCAGTATCCAGCACTAGTAGTAGGCACAGCTGTACAGAGCAACAGCAAAAATTTACTGGACACAAAGATCTTTCTGGTCCAATTTAACTGCAGCCTTGAAAGCCAGTGCGCAGTTGATAAAACTGATGGTCGACCCATGCATGGCAGCCCAGGAGAGTTTCATACGGAAATGCCTTATTCTCCTGTACTGAATCTTGAGAGAGCTGTGTCACCACCCAAAATGGCACGCACCCATGCTTTGACTTATTATTGAATTATTAACACAGTCCTGGATATCTGTGGCATGTCTGGCAGTTCTGCCCCTGTTGTACTCAGCGACGACTTCTGTGGTGCAGAATAAAGCCTTTTCATCTTTCCTAAGGGGTATGAGAGCAAATGTGTAACTAAGACAACAATACCAGACCATTTTAACAAGGGAAATGGTATAAAAATGGACAGAGAAGCTACAAAAATAGGTGTAAGGTTGTACAAAATGATGTAGTAACATAATGGAATGGTCATGTAATACAAGATGTCCAAGAAGAATTCAAGTTTAAATGTAAAAACTTAATTTTGACATATGCATTAATAATGTGACATTTGCATATTTCTTAATGTAGTTTTTTTTTTTTTTTAACTAGAGCGCAGCTAATGCTCACAGATGTCTGCTTTCTTGTACTTCAGCATCATTTTGATATCTCCCCATGCCAAAGTATTACAACAAATGTGTGATTACTCAGGACACCCATATGCTGTGAAGCATGGCTACTACGAGCTTTGGCGATGCAGCGGGAACACGGCCCACGGATTCCGATCCCGAAAAGCCCAAACCTCTTCTGCTGCAACTAATCCCATCTCTACCCATTCGGGGCCTGGGTGCGCAATGTCATTGCAGGAGACTAGTGAACAGTGGAGAAATGTCCATAAAACAGGTAATACTGGGAGTATTCACTGGAGATCCTGGGTATGGTGAGGGACACGTGTTGGCTCCCTCCACTAAACCGAGCCTTGGGAGTCCCGGCCCTCGCTCCCGCCTAAACCGCATCCCAAGAGCCGCGCGCCACAGCCGACCCAGAGCAGCAACAGCAGATTAAACGCAGCAAATAAACAAACACAACACGTGAAAACCAAACCGACGCGTTTCTCACTGCCCCTAACCCGGTCCCTTCCGCTTTGATTTTGCATTCCTGTGGAACACAGCGCTGCCCGCACTAGCCGGGGGTCGCTCGTTGGCTCTCCCGCGCTGCTTTCCCCCCCGCAGGATGCTCGCTGCGGCCATCAGGGCTCGGCCGCCGCCTCCTTTTCCCCGTTCATCCCGTCGGCTCGTCCGCCGGCGCAGCGGCGGGAGCGGCGGGAGCGNGCGGGCGCGAGCCCCGTCCCCGCGCGGCCGCAGAGCGGAGAAGCGGCGGCGGGCGCGGCGGAGCGACGCCGGGGCTCTTGTTTACCAGCGCTCGCTCTGCGTCGTGCGAAGGCAGCCAGCGCGGAGGAGGAGGAGGAGGAGGAGGAGGATAAGGAGGGGGAAGACGCGGCTGAGCGCTGCGAACCCTGCTGCGAGCGAGCGGCGAATTAATCGGGAGGAGCGGCAGCAGCAGCAAGACCCTTCCCCCCCGCCACCCGCTTCCCTCCCGGAGGAATTTACAGACCCTTCGCAACAAGCTCCTGGGCTTTGACCTTCAGCAAACCGGATCGCCTTCCTCGTCCCCCCCGCCGCCCCCCCGGCTCACACACGCACACCTCGTCCCGGCTCCCCCTCCCCCTCCCTTGGGCTGGGCAGCGCGAGGGGAAGGTTTGCAGCGCGCGCACACCCAGAGGAGGAGGAGGCAAAAAAAAAAAAAAAAAAAGGATTTACAAATTCGCTGGGTGGTTTTTGTTGTTGTTGTCGTCGTCGTCCTCCCCCCCCGCCCCCGGCGCGATGGCAAGGCGGCTCGGAGGGATGCGAGGAGGAGAGCTGCGGGGGGAGGAGGCGGGGTGCTGAGCTGCTCCGCTCGCCCTGCTGCTGCTGCTTTGTGTGTGTGTCCTGGATTTTTTTTTTTTTTTTTTTTGGAGAAGGAGCCTGTGGCAGCGGCGCCGAGGAGAGGAAGAGGAGGAGTAGGGGGGAAGCCTTTTTAATTCATTTTCGCTCCAAATTCCGCATTTCGAGCGCTCTGCAGCCAGCCGGACTTGTGGTGGTGTTGTGGGTGGTGGTTGCGCGTGGGGTGTTTCCCCCCCCGCCTCCCTTCGCTGAGCGGGGAGAGGAACCGGGGGGATCCCGCCAGGGCAGCCCCGTCCCCGTACGGGGGGACGGCGGAGCTGTTGTTGTTTTGTAATAAGATTGTCTGGGTCGCACCCCCCCCCCCCCCTCCCCGGTTTTTGTGTCTGTGTGTGCTCGGCTGCCTCCGTGTGCGGTGTTTGAAAATGGAGGTTGAAGATGCAGACTGCCAGCCCCGATGTGCCTCATGTTTGCGACTCCCGTGCACCATGTACCGCTGCAGCCGGCGCTGAGGGGAGACGGCGGCGCCCCCCGCCCCGCCGCCCCGGACACAGCGTCGCCCCGGGGCTTTCATGCCTTCTTGTTGTTGTTGTTGTTGCCCTTAATACATCTTGAAGATTCTGTGTATTTTTGGTGTGGTTGCTCCGGAAGATCAACACCCAGGGACCTCAGAAACCCTCCGGTTTGCCAGCCCGAAGGGTCTTGGTTTTTTTATCTTTTTTTTTTTTTGAGGCAACGTGGATTTATTTATCCAGCCCCGCTTCTCGTCTGCCTTTTGCCTCCTTCGTTATTTTTAGAGGACGAGGAGAGAAAAGAAAAGCGAACAATTTTGGANCCCGGCCCGCGGGGATGTGCGTGTTTTTCCTCCTGTTACGCGTCTGTTTCTCCAGCACGTTTAACAACCCGGGGCTGCACGTCTCCCTTCCTTCCCCCGGGGAAGGGGAGGGGGTAAGGGGGGGTGGCTGTTTTTTTACACACGGGCTCGGCAGAGCCGCAGCCCGGAGGAGGGGGGGGGTCGCGATGCCCATCCGTTCGTTCCTTTGTGTTTCCCCCACCTGAGCCGCCTACTACTCGTAATCCCCCTCCAGAGCCCGGTGCAGTGTTTAGACCTCTGCAGCCAGCGCTGCGAGCTGCGTAGTAAACACTTGCAGGCTGGGAAGAGCAGTGCTCGCTTTCCCCGCATGGAAAGAGCTTGATCTTTGTCAATATTTAGAGGCTGTATGCAAGAATTCCTGGAAACAAGCGCCGTGCCTTTTATTGCCGCTTTACTACCGAGGAAGGGTTTTCGCTCGCTTCTGCTCGAGGTGCAGAATTACGGCGGCATCCCGCAATCTAAAGGTCAAAGTCTGCTGTTATGGTTATTTTTTTTTTTTTAATGCATTTTCATGTCGNCGGGAAAGGAGGATTTTGTCCAATTAAAAAAAGAGGAATGAAGTCTGGCGCTGGAGGAGGGTCCCTCGCCGTCGTCTGGGGGTTCCTGCTCGTCTTCGCCGCACTTTGTCTGTGGCCAACAAATGGGGAAAGTGAGTACGGGNTGAGCCGCCTACTACTCGTAATCCCCCTCCAGAGCCCGGTGCAGTGTTTAGACCTCTGCAGCCAGCGCTGCGAGCTGCGTAGTAAACACTTGCAGGCTGGGAAGAGCAGTGCTCGCTTTCCCCGCATGGAAAGAGCTTGATCTTTGTCAATATTTAGAGGCTGTATGCAAGAATTCCTGGAAACAAGCGCCGTGCCTTTTATTGCCGCTTTACTACCGAGGAAGGGTTTTCGCTCGCTTCTGCTCGAGGTGCAGAATTACGGCGGCATCCCGCAATCTAAAGGTCAAAGTCTGCTGTTATGGTTATTTTTTTTTTTTAATGCATTTTCATGTCGTTACTTCTTGTGCATAAATAAAAACGCTTGATGGCCGGATGGGCTATATTCTTAGAGGTGTATTTTTTTTTTTTTTTAATTTACGCAGCTGTGTTGCATCCAGCGTGAAGGTTTGTGCGGTTGGCAGCGTGCGGGCTGTTCGCTCCGCGTGTGCGAGCGCTGCGCCCAGAGAAACGTGGTTCATTGTGCGCGGCCGCGCTGGCAGCACCGCGGGTGCGGGTCCCCCTGCCTATCGCTCTCCTCCGCCTTTGCTCGCGCGTTGCAAAACCCTCGACTTTTGTTTTTGTGCGTTTCCAACCTGTGATTATCTTGCAGCTCCCGCCCACTTCGGGCGAAGGGGGAAATAAAGGGGGCAGGGGTGGCTGGCGCTGCGATTGATGAGGCTGCAATCATCACCATATTAATCCCCGGTGCTGATCATTTTTGTTTTGTTTTGTTTTTTCTGGTATGTCGGGCTCATGTTGGGTTGAGGATGTTTTGCATGAAATTGGCCTTCCCTTGATTTCTGGAGCGTCGGGGAGATGGTAAATGTGCCTTGGAGCTCAGGCGTTTTAAAATCTGCTCCCTCCGCTCCTGCAGAAACAGGGATGTTTCTTCACTGCATCTTGATGCTTTAGTGTCTTCCGCTGTGTGTGTTTTTCAAGATACTCCTTGAGCTGTTGTTGTGTTCCTCTCATTTTCCAAAAGATACTTGGTGTTGGAGAGAAGGGAGGGAGAGATGAGTTTTCTTGGTTTTAAATGTAAAAGGGTAAGAATTTAGAAGCTAGAAAGGCTTTTCTGAAAGTAGTAGTTTCAGGTTGAAAAGAAAGGGAAGTTTTTTTTGGATGCACTGACAATGAGACTAACTAGAAAAACCAAAAGTGAGCAAGAAATGCATAGATGGAGTCTGTAATGCATGTTGAGTAATACTGTGTTTCATTAGCCGGTGAATGCCAATTAACTCCTAGCAAATTAAGGCCCTACTTAGGCTTTTGCGTTGCAGTGGCAGGGCCAGCTAGGGCTGGAGAACCACAGTCTGTCTTCTACGAGTTGAACTTTTTGGCTAGAGCTGTTTTTGAGAGGGAAGATTAATCTCTTAAGTTTAAAAACAAAGCCCCAGTGCCCTTGTTCAGGGAAGGGCTTGCAAAGGATCGAGTAGCGTGGAAAAACAGGAGAGGAGGAGGAGGTCTAGAGTATCCTTAAACTGCTAGGTTACACGCTTACAATTGTTTGGTTGGGTTTTTTTTGTTAGTTTTTTTTTTTTTCCCCTTTTCTTTCTTGTCTTACCTGGTACAGAACACCTTCAAATAAAAGTGCTTGTCCAGCTCTGGCAATAAAACGAGGCAGGAACATCATGTTACGATTTTAGGTTCCAGTCCTCTGAAGTGTTTGCGGTTGCCACTTGGTGAAAATGACCCAATTAAGAGCCTCCCGAGTGAAATATCTTCTGAAGAAGATCTAGGCGTTTAAATATGGGAAGATAATGCTGAAAAACTTGTCTTAGCTGAATACTGCCTCTAATCGATCGTCTTTGTAGTTTACAGTTTAATAGCCTTTGTTTTCACGAGTTATTGCTGAAAGAATTTTGCTGTTAGGGGGAAAAATGATCTCCAGAGCAGATGTTTTGCATCTCTTCATATTCTTCTCTCTCCCCACAATAGTGGAAGGAAGATTAATCTTAATTTTTATTTGTTTTTCATATATACTGTGTCATAGCTAAAAGGCACTTCCATTTTCGGTCAAACAAGCAAGGCATTCCTAAATAGGAATACAAAGGAGTTACAACAGGAGGGGAGAGACCCATCCCTTTAATGCTAAATTATATAAAATCTGTTCATGGTTAGATGACAGAAACCTCTTTAAAATGCAGGTAGCTTTATTGGAACCTTCTGATTCAAAAACAGTCATTAAAAATGCTGAGAGTTTCCTGAGATTTTGTTAGAATGGCACAAAAAAAGACTCTTCATTAAGATAAATGTGCTGGCGTAACAGGGCATTTGATACATCAAGCTACAACCATTGGAGACTGTTTCATCCTTGGGGTGCGTTTAAGATGAAGCGTGAACTCTGTTTTTTCTTCCTTTTCTACCTTGAGCATGATGGGGGTTTGATTTTTCAGCCCCATGTACGTTTACAAAGGGAATGTCTAGAAGGGAACGGGTTAAACGTTCATAATACAAATCATGGGTTTAGGTCTGATGGTACTTCAGACTGATAGATAGCTTGATGGATCTGTTCATGTTAGCTCTGAGCTTTTGTTTGCCTGTTCGGGCTATATTTTGTGTTTCTGGTGTTAACAAACAGTAGCTCATGCTGCGTGTTTAATCTCTCTCCCAGGTTGCTTAGTAAAAACCCTCATGACCTCCTGAGCTGTCAGCATTACACACACCTCGCTTTCACATCAGCGTTTTCATATTGCGCCCGGCGGTTAGTGAATGTTGTTAAACAGGAGCCGGATAATTCTTTCCCTAATTGAGGTTGTGAGTAGAAAATGCCAGAGCGTTTAAGGAATTGGTGTGAGTTGGGCTCACCAGGAAGGGGAGAGCAGGAGAACGTTCAGGGAGCGATGGTGAGCCAGGCAGTACTTTGACTTTTTTGATAGCCGTAGATTGCACTTTGAAAGTGTTTTCCGTACAAGCGCTGGAGCAAAGACCTCGTGTGACTCAGAAACTGGAGGGGTTGGGAAATGGTAGAGACTTGGCTAATATCAGGCAAAATGCGTTGCGAACGTGAGAAAGCAGAGGGGTGGGTGTGCAAGGATGTGTGTTGGAAGTTTCAGTGCTGAACCAACTGAGAAATACTCTTAAAGTGAAGGAAATTTAGCTTGGTGCTCAAGGATGTTGTGAGGAAAGGAAGGGGCTGCGGAGCTTGGGAAGACAGGTTAATTAGTTTAACTTCAGTACAACGGAAGGCATGATTTATTGGCTTTTATAGGGAAATTCAGATTTGATTAAGTATTGTGTTCATTTTTTATGTTAACTTTTCCGTGACCGGTTGTTTCTTCCACCTTATTCTAGAGTGCAGTTAAAGCACAACTCCAGTGACACTGAAATAGTTTTCATCTTGAAATACACACATGAAATCTAGTGTTGAGAAATAACCATTTGATGATTTTAAAATCTGTCATCCTTGGTAAATAATGAATTTCTATCAGTATATGTCACCTTGGGAAAAGCTGCTTCAAATCCTGTTTAACTTTCTGCTAAACTAGCATTTTCTAAGAGAATCTTGGAGAATAGTGTCTTCAGTGAGGAGAATTACTTTTTGGGCATCTAACATTTAGAATGAAAATACATTTCAGGGCTGTTAACTACGAGATTTAAAGGACAGTTTCAATTCATGTTTAACTGAAGCTTTTTTTCTCTTCTCCATTTTTTTTTCTTTTTGCTCTGAGGTAGATTTTACCCGTGATAACTGGAACTATGAGCTGAGACCAGAAGAGGCAGTTTTGTTAAGTGATTACTTATATTGTGTGTATATTCCATCTGTGTGAATCATGAGCTACCGCAATCTCATTGTAGGGAAGTTTGTTTATGGTCCTGAACTTTGTGTGAGAGAGGAAATAATATATGCAGGAAACCTGTTTTTCTCACACTGGATGGTAACTTTATGATCCTGCACAGAAAACAACTTATCTAGCTCATCATCAGTAATGACCCTAAAGCTCGTAACTTACAAAATGTACTGAATAATTATTTTTAAAAAATTTAGAGTATTTCTCTAGATTATCTGTACTTAAATTAATAAACTTAATGAGCAGTATTTTACTTGAAAAAGTAACGAGAAGCTGAGAAGCAATGGCAACTTTCTGAAAAAACTTCTTTAAACTTTGGTTTATGAAATTAAATACATTCCTATTTGGATTTTAGTATAAAGCTTTCCCATTTGGAAATACTTTGTGATGTTATCAAGTAGCAGCTGGTTTTGATTTGTATGTGTGAGTGTGTACATAGGAACATAGGAATGGCTAAACTGCAGTTTGCTAAAGAAAACGTGTATGTTAGTAAATTTTTTTACAAAAGCTGCAGTTGGAGTAATTGTCTCAAGAGTTTCAAATTAAAGTTGTTGCAGATTTGTAGTTTCAGCTTATCTCAGACCTTTCTGACTGAGTTGGGCTTTTAGGGTTTCTGGGCTTAGGTGGTGATGGAACATGCTGATTTTAGGAGTTCTGTGTTCAGGAAGACTTCAGGAATGCCATGATGTGTTTGAAAGGTAGAAACACCGTTTTAGTATTTTGATATATTTGACATGTATATTTTTTCTATCACTGTAAATTGTATAGACAGCTTCTTTGTGTAGGTTAGTTGGATTAGTTTTTATGATTTATGAAAGCCACTTTAAAAAGAATAGTTTAATTTTTTTTTTATTGTACAGAAGCAGAGCTCAACAAACAGTAGTTGATGAAGACACATTTGCGGTTGTTAGCCAGCCTGTCTTCTATGTGGTTTTTTGGGTTGTTTTTCCCCCCCGCTTAGCCAAGTCATGACAGGTACAATCTGGACTGATTTCTGCACTACTATATTTGTCTTATTTTTGTGTTCAGAACTGAGACCAACTTTGAAGACCGGCAGATTAGCAGCTCACAATGTTCATTC
Source organism: Pampusana beccarii (assembly GCA_013399365.1). Taxonomy (NCBI): domain Eukaryota; kingdom Metazoa; phylum Chordata; class Aves; order Columbiformes; family Columbidae; genus Pampusana; species Pampusana beccarii. The sequence goes on from VWYH01009253.1 coordinate 55,562, forward strand.
ATGTATTCCTGTGCTCTGCAAACAGAGCTGTACCGAGTCCCCAGACTCAAAAAAAGTCCTTTAGGAAGGACTTGGTTTTGCTAAATAAGTTTGATAATAGTTTGGCTTATTCCTTATTGGAGGAGATGCAGTCTGGCAGAACTGCTGTTGTAGCATGGTGGTGTTGTGAAGGTTTAACCTGTGTTTATCACTGAAAGGTTTTCTTTTTAACCTCTGCAAATGCTAAATATGAGCACTTCCCTTAGGATATCTTTCAAGGCATCAATTAACTTCTTCAGTGTTGATATCCTCAAGAAGGTGCTGTTGTGGCACAAGGTTATTTAAAATGTGCTGAGAAGCAAAATTATTATTTCTTTATTTACAGATTGATTTGCATATGGCTTATAAGCTTCAATGTCGTATAATTTTATTTATTATTTTTTATACACCCGGATGTTAAAATTCCTATTTATCTGTTGCTTTCTTGGTAAACTTGATAGTATGAGGAGAAATAAGCATGTATATGTTTCAGTGGCTCCCCAGATAGTTTTTCAAGGAGGCTGTTGCCTTTGTCCTACCAGTGAGAAGGGACCTCACACCCCAATAAAGTACTAAGATAATTCCTCTAGAGGAACAGCTCCACTTAGTAAATATTTTTGTAGGATAGTGAATGTCTGCTTTTGTAGCAACAGAAAGTCATCTTAATAATAACTTGGTGCAATATTTGTTGTCAAGATTGTCAGTGGAGTGCCAGCTAGGTTGTGCTTTAAGAACTTTATGCTGTGCTGTTGATTTAAAGTGTATGTTCTACAAATAAGAAACTTTAAAAGCAGGAAATAGGTGTACTACACATGTATGGGCTTTACTGTAACAGGATATAAAATAGATATTTGTCCTGCTGTTGCGAGTGCTTAGTTTGTGCAGATGTGTGTTTCGGGCAAGTCCAATGACCTGATGAGTTGTTTGCTCTGTGTTGCCAGCGAGGGACGTGTTATTGAAATAGCTCTGTGACCCGTCCGAGTGTTATCTGCAAACCTCTTATTGGTGCCATTACGCGCTGTAAAGATAGCGCTGTTTACTTGGAAGTGTGAGCATCAACCCTCATCACAACACTTTCTCCTAACAGGTGGGGTTTTTTTGGAGCTCTTTGCTGAGCATCCCTTGTCCCCATGGAGGGGAGCAGTGTCAGAATGTGACAACATCAGGGAAACAGAGAATATTTGAATTCTTAATGATGGAGTCAAGCTCTGTGTGTGGGTGGTTTTTTTCCTTTTCTTGCCGTTGAATGGGTGGTGGGTCATTTTTTACTGATTGTTTCCAGGAGCTTTGTTTTTTCCTTAAGTATGAGCAGTTCACAAATTAGTACACTGGTCATTTACATCAGCTACTTATACAACACTGTTCAAATAGTGGAGGGTTTGATTTGAGGCAGGAAAAAAATAATTTTGTGAAGTTCAGATTGGCACGAAATGAATCCATGCTGAAGTAGTCGAAGATCCCTTGTACTTTATCAGAGTGCAGCCTGCTTGAATGAAGGGTACTGTACCTGCTGTTAAGTTTATAAACTTGGTTTGTACAGATTACTTTTTAAATTATTCATGATGCTACATTACAAGTATATCTGACAGGTTTAAAATAAATGGCTTGATGGTAAGAGGGAGCATGCATAAATTAGAGCTGGGATAATGTGCTCTTTGAAGTACCTCTTCCATTTGTTACTACTGGAGTACAGAAGGTAGCTGCAGCTGCATGTGTGATGCTCAAGAATGGAGTACATCATTATCTTCAAATTGTGATACATGGCAGTTTATCTAAGACAGATGAGATGCAGTGGCAGGGAGGACTAAGGTGCCCAGGTTGTATTTAGTTACATACACATCTCTGCTGAAACGTGGAGAGTATTTATGGGCTGAAACTTCTCTGAGCACAGCAGTTGAAAGGGCCTTGCTGGTAGCTGTGTGTTGGTAAGGTTAGGAGAGCATCGCATTGTTCTGTTTACTCTCGTTAGCGTTGCTGTTGGTTTGTAGGAGGAGTTTTTGCAAGCTGGTAGGAGGTTTCCCTTATACTTAGGGGGACTTATACTTATCTGGTTTGCTTATGGATTGTGGTAGTGGCTTGAGAAGTCTCCTGATGTGTATGCACAGGTAAGTTTTGTAAGAGCTGAACTCTTGGGTTTGGAAGAGGTTATTAGCGGGGAAACCGAATTCCAGATCTCTTGGATGCAAAAACAGCTTCCCCGAACATAAATTTACACAGTGCTGGTTTTCCTGGCTTTGTGAACAGGCAGCTCATTATATTTGAGAAGAAAGCTCCCGAAGTAGTTTATTGTGTAGAAAAAATAACAAAATTATGCATGATAGAGCAGCCCTCAAAAACAATTGGAAGTTTTTCTGTCAGTGTGAGGTCGTCTTATAGAGATGAGTAGTTAAAATCTGAAGTCTTGATTAATCAAATGGGCACAGCATTTTGGAGCGAGGTCTGGTGACAACTGCTCCTGGAAACAGTCTGTGACCAAACTTTTAAAGGAGAGTTGGCTTGGACTTCAGAAGGGCTTTATCCCTGGATCTCACCGGGGTGGTTTCCTCGTTATTTGCGTTGGCTTCGGTTTAGAGTCGTCTCTGCGTTTTGTCCTTCTACAAATAGTACGTTTTGCTTCCCTGCCACTCAGGTCAGCTCCCCTTGGGTCCTTCTGTGTGAGAGTGGTATGTACCTTGAAAAAGCCTAAAAGCGCATGGGGGACCCCCTGCAGGAGCAGTGAAGGTACTGGTGGTGCCCTGAGGAGCAAACGTGTATTTGCACTGCCCAGCTGATCTTAGAGTAACATTTGGCTCTCGTGTTAGAGTTGAAATTGCAATGGAAATACCTCGTTTGTCCTGTTCCCCGTGCTCTTTGCCAGTGCAGAAATCACTTTTATTGCGGTGTTTTTGTTGCTTTCTCCTGAGGGTTCTGATGTGTAGTTAAATTGTTACTGTTGTCTTTTCTAGTCAAATTTCATGTATCCCATTGGGGATTTCGTTTGTTCTCCAAAATACTGATGGACTTAAATAGTGTGGATTGGTCTTGTTAAGCTTTCAGGTGGCTCTGCCTTTCTTTTAGCTGAGAATCAGTGCTAAGGGAGACACGTAACATGATGGTGGCACGGACTGTGTTAAGAGTTCACAGGCCCACTGGGATGGAGGGGATCCCACTGGAATTGCAGTGATGTCTGGCTGTCAAAACGGGATTTTTAGCTGCTGCTTCTCTCTGGTTGTTGTGTATCCCCAGCAGGTGGAAGCAGCTCGTGGTTCTGTATTGATTGCAGTTTGATCGCAGTTAACATCTTCTTTCAGTTTATTGTGACTGAAGCTTTTTTTTTTCCTTGTTCTGAGATGGATGTACGTTTTTTGGTCCCTTGCAAATGGCACTCCTCCTGGGAAGTACAAGGAGAATGAGCATCTGACTGTATTAAGAGATGCATATAAGTTATTTTTTGTGCTTTGCTTCTCTTCCTCAGACCTGAGAGGTGCCAAGACTAGGGAAAGGAAAGTTGCAAACTAGTGGGACGTATGGTCGTTTGTGTGTGGAGAATTCCAAAAGTCGAAGGGTCTGGTAGTCCTGTTGCTCATTTACCTTGGATACGGAGGTTTTATTTCACTAAGTTGGGTTGGTAGCCCCTTGCAGCTCTTCCAGTAGCTACACCAGCGATGGAGATTGAGCTTGTGCAGTTGTACAAAAGAGCAAAAACGGGGTTCAGGAAAAGCACATTTTTTGTTCCAGACTTGAGACTTGGTTTGGTTTGAGGCTGTCACTTGAGTCTACCTGGGTCCTGTCTAGGAGTGACTGAGGGTTCTGATGATTTGTTCATCTGTTTTCTTTTTGTGTGTATATGCTAGTAAAAATGTGTATCCTTGTCACATTCGAGTACGCTGACTACATGGACAATCATTTTCATTTATATTGTGTCTCATCAAGAGGCACGTAGTGTGCATTTAATACTTAAATTAGGTTATGAGAGTCCCTTTTAAAAATTCGAGCTTGTGGTTCTATAACGTGACCAGCGTTACCAGTGGATGAACAAAGGTCCTTTCAAGTTGGTTCAGTTGTTATCCTACAGACATAAGGCGCAGACAGAGAAATGCATTTGAGTGTGTGTGTATGTGGCAGTGGTTCCGGACTTCAGCAGAAACACGTGTGAAAAGGACATCTGTTTTTATGTGGTTTGTGTTTTGTGTATCTCTTCTGGTAGTTCATTGTTTAAATAAACATGTTGCATTAGCTCTAAGGCTTTAATGCCAAATGCCCAATGATGAGATGTGTTAGGGTTTTGTTATTCCCAAGCCATAACTGAGGAACAAGAGCTTTACAATTCAACACATTTGATGGAGATTACAGAAAGAATTTGGGGTGGATCACCATCAGCACTTCAAAAACAATGGCTTTGGAGTAAGTCCGCTATAACACAGCACGGCCCATGGAAAAATACTGTCATCTTAACAGATGTAGTGTTATTTTGGAAATTCCACTGTATAAATACACCGACTGTGGTTAAATCGTGATGGCAACAGATGCAATCTCACTTCTCAGTTCTTTCATCTCTTTAATATTTAAAAATACCCCACAAAGTAAAAGAAAAAACAACGTTAAGGCTGAGAATATGCCTTTTGTAAGTTGTCGGGGTTGTACCTTTTGGGCCTCGTTTCATTTCAGATACGCCACTGCAGATCAGACTTGGACAGAGTAAATGCTCATCTCCGAGGGAGTCTCTGCAAGTGCTGCTTATTGTACAATTTGCATATGAATGGAATTATTCAGCTATACTTGAGAAATGTCAGCGAGATTGAAGTCAGAGTTGGTTAACCTGGCAAACAGATACTTCCAGTATTTTTCATGAAAGAAAGTGATAGTGTGAAGACAAGAATTACACATGCCACTGCCTAAGCCAACATTGTCTGAGAATTTTCTTGGTGTTTTTCTAGTTGATATCAGTGGCTCTAAATTTGTCCGCGATACATTGCAGTCTTTGAGGGCAAGAGAGTCGGAATGCGGGAATCAGATGATGTATCGTAATGCTGCACAGTTGTGTTCACATTTGTTTTTCTTTCCAGATTTGGTTTTGTTTAAATATTGATTTGACAAGTATAAATTAAGAGCAATGGTCTTTTTTCTTTCTTTTTTTTTTTCTTTTTATGAACAGCAAATAAAGCATAGCAAGATGTTGTTATCAGTCCATTCACCTCTATCTGTCCACTGGTTGGGTAGAAAAGCCTGAAGTTAAATACTATGACTGGATTTTTAAAAGGGACTGGGTAATTTTTGTGAGCAACAACATTTGTAGTCATGCATGCTAAAATAGGGAGTGATCGCATGTCGTGCTTCAGAAGCTGACAGTATGCAAGGGTTGGGAAGAAGTCGCGTTCCTCCTCCTCCTCGTGTTTGTATTTCCCTCCTCATTTGTAACACACAGAGCAATGCTGTCCTTGGGAGTGGTTAAAGGACTTAGTTTTTAGAATGTTGACATCAGATGCTCGTGGGGCTGTGTCATCCAGGTGAAGGCACTTTCACTGGGAAGC
>VWYH01009253.1:61474-82420 GCA_013399365.1 Pampusana beccarii
AGGGGTCTAGAGCATCTTTCTTATGAGGAGAGATTGAGAGAGCTGGGTCTGTTCAGCCTGGAGAAAAGAAGCTGAGAGGGATCTTATCAGTGTTTATGAATATCTCAGGGTGGGTGTCAATAGGATGGACCAGACTCCTTTCAGTGGTGCCCAATGACAGGATGAGGGGCAACGGGCACAGACTGAAGCACAGGAGGTTCCATCTGAACATGAGGAGAAACTTCTTTCCTTTGAGGTGCCAGAGCCCTGGACCAGGCTGCCCAGAGCGGTTGTGGAGTCTCCTTCTCTGGAGACATCCAAACCCTCCTGGACACATTGCTGTGCGATCTGCTCTGGTGAACCTGCTTTAGCAGGTGGGTTGGACAAGATGATCTCCAAGGTCCCTTCCAACCCCAACCATTCTGTGATCCTGTGGTTTGGCCTCCCTGCAGGGATGGGCCGCGCGGCCTGCTTGGTCCGCAGGGCTTCTCTTCGTTCTTCGGGAGCGACTGCACTGGCAGAAACATGCAGCTATTCCCTGTGCTGACGCTTCCACTGGGCACTACAACTATGTATTAATAACTTCGTAACCTTCCGGTGGAAAAGTCATGAATTTTGGTCCGATTTGTCCATCAAAGCTTATTTCTTCCTTAGTATGAAGGCCTCAGAGTGCTACTAGCATGTTATAACTTTTTTTTCTTTTATTGAGATGAGGTGTGAGTGATTTTCATGGCTTAAAACAGCATGCAGGAAGAACTTGCTTTAAATACGCAGTTTTAATCTCATTTTGCGCATTTTTAGCTGGATTTTTTTATTGGCTGACAGCTGTTACAACGCATTCGCAAATACAACCTTTCTGGAAAATACAGGATTTTTTTTCCAATGAACAGCATTTGCTGTTTCTACTCGTTCATGTAAATAATTAGATGCCTTAGATACATTTTCTCAGATCCTTAATTTATATATGATATAATATGATGTATTTTGTGGTATATTCCTTCTCATTTATTTCATCTCTTTATTTGGATGTAAAATGAATTTTAATTGAAATGCAGAAGATCTGAATTTTGAGACAAAACTTCAAGCGTGATGAACAGGCATGATTTAAAAATAAACATCAACAGAAAAAAGAGTTTATCATTGTTTCTCAGAAGTTTAGAGCTAATAGATCTTGCCCAGTGGCTGTTTCACAGGTTTCTATGCAGGAGCCCTTTTTAATTTGGAATTAATTGCTCGTTGAACTGCACCATTTGAGTGAACTGAAGGAGTTGTTGAGTGTAAAAGCTGCCTTAGCATTTCGACGAAGGGTGGCTCCAAGAGAGCACTGAAGAGTAAATTCACCAGTCCAAACTTTTTTTGTGTAAATTATATGCTTACTATTTTCGTTCTATTTAAATTACAGTAGGCATTTGCCCTAATATGTGCTGTTACAATTTCATGAGAGATTTGTAATTAAGTTTATTTTTAGAAGAATGCATTCAAGTGGTTTATATAAAATGATTTTCTATTTTTGTAAATGAAATAATTGTTTTTATTGACTTTAATTTCATGCAAATGTGATGGGTTTGTGTTTTTTTTTGGCTTGGAGGTTATGTGAGCAGAAAGAAATCTAATGATTTGAGAGTATTCTCATAAAGAACAGAAGATTTGTTGGCACTAGCTGGGGGCACTGATAGGCAGAGTTAACTTATTTAGGCGTGTTCAAAATGAGTGATGGGTGTTACAGAATGCGGTACATTGGGTTTATGTAATAAATTTTATTTATTGATTGTTCTTCTGGTTAAGCAAAGAAAGCCAAATTGTAACTGCGTTTAGAATCTGTGAGAGATATAAGAAAGATGGTCATAATGCGATGATTTCTTAAAATGCCTGAATATGTTGCAATCCGCGGCAAATCTGATGGACGAGTGAGTGTTAATTGTGTGCAAGCCAGATTTGCTATTTTTAATTTGGCCTCGCTATCGTGCCTCTTCGCAGCTGAATTTGAAGGCTAAGGGGAGTTGAGTGATGAGTCATTATTGAGTTAGTAAAATCACAATTGATCTCTGTTTCCTGTTGATTCCAAAATTACTGGAGTGTGAAAGCCAAGAGTGACTGATGACTTCTTGGAGGGGAGTTTGAGGGTGGAATGTGGAAGTGACTCTGTCTGAAGTCATTCAGTGCTGCCCTGGGTGTTCTGTAGAAATGTCTGCAGTGAGAACAGGTGTGTGTCTGAGCTGGGGGGGTTGCAAGAGAGTGGATGGTCTGGCCAGCTGAATTACCTGGAAATAATGATAATCTGGGCACTGAAACGTGCTCTTCAGCAAGGTGGGGGGGAGAGGTTTCTTAAGTGGCTACTGACGGGAGCTTAAGATTAAACTTTTTGACAGTAATTATGGACATTGTGGTAATGTGGAGGTAAGATTTAAAAATTTTTGTTTCCCCCTCTCCCCTTTGGAACTCACTGTTAGCCAAACTTCAGGGGTTTTTTGGTTTGGAACTATTGTTACATTACTAGACTCTGCCTACATTGCATATGTGAGAGTAAATTGTGCTAAAAGGGGATTTGTTGGAAGAAATTAAAAGGAGGATATATGCTGTTCTGAGTTATATTTGGAAACAAGCTATAAAGAAGCCTTGAAGTATCACTTTAGGAAGAGACGACTTAGTTTAGTTCCCTGGAGGAATAAGAGGAGGTGTGAGGTAAGGCTGTCTGTTCTCTGTTGCATCCATCACAACATTCTGATTTTAAAGTGTTGTGTGTTTTTTTTTTTTTTTTTAAAGTGGTAATTTGGAAGGCAAAATAACAATCTGTGTTCTGTCTTACAACTATTCAGATGGTCTTTGAACTGTTGAAACTGGTCGTGTATGTAAGCTCTGATACGCTGTGCAAAAAGAAGTAAAGAATCAGAACGAGAAATACACTTTTTCCTTGGAAAGTGTGTGCAAGCTTTTCCCAGTGTTGCCATATTTAGGATTGTAGAAAACTGAGTAGGGGGAAAAGAGATGGTTTGATCTTTCTGCCAGAGAACTGCTTGGTTTTCACACTTACAAACAAAACAGGAAAAAAGTCTTCGAGGCTTCTTGACAGGCTAGGTGTGTGGTTTTCATGTTCAGAAAAGCTGATTCAGTTGGTCTGGCTTTGCAAGGGAAACAAATACAGAAATAAGTTGTTCTGTGAGGGTGTAAATAACTTTATTTTCCTCTAGGAGAAGTTGAGCAAACACGGAGCACTGAGTTGCATGGTTGAAATTTGGTGAAGCGTGGACAGGACACCGGTTTTCAAAGCAGTATGATGTTTCTTCAGGGTGCTGTGAATCCAGAAGTAAGGGCTGCCATACTTAAAAGACATGTCTGGGTCTAGGGTTACAGGAGCTGTAAAAGAGCTTTATTAGGAGTCATCAGGGCAGTTCTCAAAGCTGTTGCTTGCGGAGAATCTTCAAATACTTAAAGTCACGCCTTCATACCTTTTACCTTGTCTGTAGCATCAATGTGGATATGCCTCAGTACAAAAGCACTTTGTTAAACCAATTCGGTGCATAATATTTTTATAATACTTGTGTTTTGGAAAAAAATCAATGTGACCAGTTTCCCTTTGAAAAGACAAGAAGCCCATTGTGCTGATGAAGTAGAATGCATTAGGAAGTGGTGCTTTGTATCCTCTTGAGTAATGTGCTCTTGTTTTTTCTTAATCAGCAGGATGTTCTCCTGTATGACAGATATCTGAGTGGTTTTTGTGATCTCTATCAGAGAAGAGTGAGAGGGAAAAAAAACAGAGAAACAGAACAGGTTAAAATTCTTTATAGCAGCAGAAAGCCTGCAGCCCCGTATTTCTGTTTTAGTGAAACTGGTAATGGCTGCGTTAGTGTTGGACACTTTGTGTGTATGATTGTATTTTAAACAATAAATAAAAGAACAACTTGCCCTTCAGAAGAACATAATGTGTAGCCTGCTGAAATACTGTGGAGCGCAAGGGATATAATTAACCCTTTTCCCTTTAGCTCAGTTATGTTTCAGAAGGTAACGCAAGATGTCTAATACATCTGAAATTGCTTATTTACCAGTTCACTGAAGTAAGGATTCTTCAAGTTGATTGTCTGAAAATCAAACCTGTTCTTCCTCTCTCCATTGCCTTCCCCTCCTTCCTCGTTTCCTGATCTGCAGCTTCTAAATTTGTAATAGGTCTAGTGCTGATTGCCTTTTTTTTTCTTTCTTCTTTTTTTTTTTTTTTAAGACATAAAAGCAGCCATTGAGGAGAAAATTTTATTTCCTGTCACTCTTGCTCAAGGCTATAGAGAATAGATCTTGCAAGTTTAGGCACTTGTTCAGGCCTTTCAGAGGAATTTTTAAAAGATGCTTTGCTTTTGATGCGATGAAGGAAGGGCAATGACTTGAAAGGACTGACAGCACAACCAGGGTTTGGTTTATTGCATGAATGAAACCTCTTGTGATCCTCAAGTATTTTGCTTCAGTGACCAGGTGTTCAAGTAGCAAAAATTGGTTCTGAACTATCTTTTTAAGATAGTTTTGGTACCATTAAATGGAAATGGGCTGAAAGGGCACAGAACCTGAAATGCTTCCAACATATTTTTTTTTTCCCATCTTGACTCTCTTTGAAGAACGTGAATTAGTGTGAGAACGTGTCTATAGCTCCCACTGGGTCAAATAGAGGTTGAGATAAAAACACATTATCTCTGTGTGTATTGTAACATTGATCGTCATGTGGTAAATAGCACCTTGGCAGCAGGATTACCAAGTCTGATGTTTTACACTTGATTTTTCAAGTTTTGGTGCGATCTCGCTGCTGGGTCTGTGCTCAGACCTGCTCTTTGTTCTTTGATGGATATCTCCTTCATTACTTCCTTTGACCAGCCTTTCCTTTCAGATAAAGTGTCATCCCTTGGACTGGTTAAGGACTGGAGCTCACTTGTTCTGTGAGTTCAGTTGCTACTCTCTTTTTGTTACGACATTTTAATGAATTAATAGTCTCCACAAAGACCTGTTCTTGTCTCTTGCTCACCTCGCCTCCTCCGCTGTGGCTGTGTATATTTTCACACCAAAGCAAAGATTACTTCTGAGTATCTCTCTTTTTTTAATTCTTTGTTTTTATCTTTCATCATAAACTTCTTTGAATCTCTTCCATGCGCTGCATTTTAAGGAGGAACACTGACTTTTGTGTTATTTTGGATTTTCTTTTTTTTTAGTTATCCTGCACAAGTTGTCTTTTTTGGGTGACTGCCTCTTCCAAACTGAACTAGAAAATTCTCTATTAAAGACTGTGTGACCTTTCACAGATCTGGGAGCAGTTCACGAGTTCAGGACTTCGTGTCCTAAATTGCTGGTTAACTGTGGAGGAAATAAGGAGACGAAGTCCTGGTTTCTGAATCTGAGGTTGAGTGAAGCTGAATGCGGTAAGGCCAAGCACAGCCTGCTCAGATATGTTTTCTTAACATGGAACCAACTAACCTTGCACAAATACCGTGGTTTTCTTTCACAACAGCAACGGGAGGCCAGTGGAGCTGTCGGACAAGTAAGGCCAGGCCAAGGCCTGTATCAGCTTTGCTCTCCAGAGGCTTTTGCCTTTAATCTAGCAGTTGGAAAAAAGGGGTTTTGTGCCTTCTTGTTCAGATCCTTTTTACCTATGCGCTTTCTTCTTTCCCCCTATCCCTCTGGTCTGTTAATTTATGTATTTCTTTCTCAGATTAGACTTAGTTGAAAGCTTTGCAGTATAGCTGTGTTTAGATGCATATGTGTCACTGTTACCCAACGTAGTTATGCCATCGAACGCCTGCCCCGTAGGTGCAGTTTATGTTGGCAGGAGCTGTTTGGTTGTTGTGACGTTAATGTTTGGGCAGGTGTATCTTAACTACAGGCAGAAGAGCTCTTCGGGGTGGCTGTAATGGCACATATTTGCAGTGGAGATTAGATTCTTCCTTTGCCTTGCGGTTCTCCTATGTTTCACGGTAGAACAGCAAAAAAACCCCAAAACAATTAATTGCTGAACAGAAGATCTGCATAGATATGTTGGAAATCCTATACTGAGCATTGGAAGCTTTTCTTTGTCTTCAGAGAAGTGAAAACCTTGGAGTTCTGGTAGTTGGCTGTGCCTAAAAGGGCTCTAGTTTTCCACAGTTAACCCTCTTTATCTGGTCACTTCTCACGTATGTGCATTTCACTGTGACTGGTATCACAGAGGTGTTGTGTGGTGTGTGTGTTTTTATTTTATGTATATATTTTTCTCCTTTCTGTTTTTTTGTGCTGTGATACCTCTGAGGCAATAAATACCCCGTGTGAATGCTGCTGCTCTGGTATAAAGGACGCTTTCCTTGGTTGGGCTGTGATTGTGATACTAAAAGCAAATCAAAACCATCCAATTGGCCAGAAAAGTGAGTTCACCTAAGAACTCCTACTGGTGTAGGTGCTTCGGTTTATATTTGCCTTAAATTGTGTTCTGGTGCAACTGTTTTTGCTTGATAAGACCTGAACTACTTGTCACCTTGTCTCTGGTGCCAACTCACGTGTTTTACCTTGTACTTGGAGAGGAAGGTTCTTTTTTTTTCAACCTAGTTAGCTCATGGCTGGAAAGCCCCACAGCACCTGCATATATGTAATTTAATACCTTTAGAGCCCTTTTTTGGGGATTGCAAGTTGGTCGCATTTTAACTGCCTTGAGAAAGCAGGTTACAGCACGACCTGTGTGATTTTTAAGCTGTGTAGCTGCCTGTGAAGGGAGGGGTGGGAGGGCTCCTTGTTCCTTTAATTGAGGTTTGAGAGAACGATCTTTTTCTTCTGTGCAATTAGGGTTTTTGTTTGTTTGTTTGTCTTTTTTGTGTGTGGGGGGGTTTGTTGTTGTTTTTTAACATGATCATAAATCTCTGAGGTGCAAATATGGGGTTAATGGAAGTCTTAGTTTGGTTTGTTAAAACAGAAACATTACTACGGAAGGCCAAAGAATGTAAGATTTCTGTGTTTCATCATAAGAGATGGTTAGCACAGGATAGTAGGGCCATGTGTTGCATATTGTTAAGAGTAATTGCATCAGACTTCTCATTTCTCTGTGTGTCTAAGTATAACTTCCCAATGACTCTCTATTAAATCCTTTTGCTGACTATTACGGATGCAGTCAGATTTTATGATACCGTTTTGTCAATTTACTTCTAACAAAAAGCCTAAATGATCTGGCCTGGTTGGCCAGCTGATTTTTTTAAAATAATAATAAAAATTCCCCCAAAATTCTGAAGAGAGGCGGATTTCCTAGATTACTGCAGGATGGCAGCTCAGCATGCAGCTAAAAGCACAGCGACGTCTCCCTGGATGTGAATTGCCCGGCCCAGCCACATGATGGATTTTCATTCTGGAAGAATTGGCTGCTTATCCCGGCTACCTAAGCGTATATCCCATAGGTTTCTGTCAGAGCCAGTTGCTGAGTCACTTGGATGTGTAGACAACTGTTTTAAAAATAAATAAATAAAATAATGCGCACAACTTTTTTTTTTTTTAAAGGTGGAGAAGAACAGTCCCCAGGAGAGGCAATTTCTGTTAAGCTCTATTGTCATCACAGATTCTGAACCATAAATTCAGTGTTATAAACAGCTTGTAATTTCAGCTTTCCATTTTTGCTTCAGCAGGCATTAGACTGAAGCTACTGGCATGGGACTTAAACATTATTATCACAGTTAAAAAATGCTTTACTCTCATAGTTATTGATCATAACACACCACCTACTTAGTTCTGCGTTAGGTATTTTGTATAGAATGGCATTGCTCCTATTTTGTGGTGCTGTCAGGAAGGTGATTCTGCAAGGTAGGAAAGAGTGCAGAGATTTGAAGTCTGTTTTCTTTCTGTGAAGATGGAGTGCATCTTTAGTGATTTTTGCATTACTTGCTTTCTTCAGTACTTTTTATTTGTTTGGTGTCGACAATTTTCTCCTAAGCTGGTAAACTTGACTGTACTGTGACTCTGTGTTGCAGCGTTGTTTATGGTTCTGTTCCAGGGATGCATTCAGCTGGTGCTTCAAATAGCCTTTCCCTTCCTTGTAAATGCACAGGAACATCTGGCCAGAGGTCTAAGCCTTCAGCTCTAACCATAAGCTCAAACAATGACTTTTCAGTGTTTGACACATACTGGACGTTAATGGTTGAAGAATTTACTGTAGGTTTGATCCTTCTGTGTGCTTTTTGTCCTTTTTTTTTTTTTTTCCTTACTCTTTGGTTGTCCATAACCTGGGCACTGCGGGTCAGAGGGAAGAGTTTGGTGCTGTTTTTACTTGGTTTAATAGCCAGGGTTCTAGAGTGATCACACAAGCTTGGCCACTTGGATATTGCTGGCTCTACAATACCTTCCTCTGTTTTTGCCCTGCGTACCCACGAGGATGAGCAGAAATCCACGCCAGCTGAGCCGCTGGCTCGTGTTATCCCATTTCAGCGGTGGGGAGGGAGGTAACAGATGTGGGTCAGCACAGTGTTGGTGAGAGAGGATTAATTTGGGGATGACTTTGTCATGAGGATGCTTCCACGTGAGCTGGGCTAAATCTGGACCCACTCGCTGTGGTGAGCTGTGTAGGGGAGGCATCAATCAATATTATTAAAGGGATCCAGTTCATTTTGTTGGCTCCCTTTTTGCTAAGCTGCTGTTGCTGTTGACATTCGGAGTAGAATGTTGGCAGAGGGAAGGCAAGTGAGTTGAAGGACGGAAATGTGATTTATTCTGAAATTTTTTTTTGTGTAAACTTATGGGGAAGTTGGAGGAAGTTCATGGAAAGCAGCAATGCCAGAGATATCTTTAGCCAGTGACAGCTGAAATTGCAGGAGCAAAAAGGCAGAGCCAGTTTGAGTTTGTGATGTGGGTTGTAGCCCTTCTGTGTGTTATTTTTGTGAATGTTTTGTTCTGGTCAGCTTGGTAATACTGGCCCTAGGATTGGCAATATATAGTTAGTGGAGTGGTAAAAGAGAAAATTAAAGTAGGATGTGTGTGTTTTTCTAAGGGTTATGGGAGGCAAAGAGAACATGTGTGGAGAAGGGAAATCCAGTCACTTTTTCAGGTGTTTGGGCCAGATTTGATTGGCGTCTTGTGACACCACTTTTTCCTTCCAGATCGGGAAGAGTTCTGTAAGAGGTTGTTAGGAGTGATGAGTGACACAAGGTAAATTAATGGTAATAGACTATATTTCTCAGAAATGTCAAGCTACATTGCAATATAATCTCCAGTCCCTTGAGTGTTTAGAAGATCACAGTGGTCTAGCTTTGTCCTCCAAAGCTAAACTTTTAATTAAATGAAGAAAAACCCCAAGCCCTCTTCCCAGGCCTTAGATGTGTAAACAAGAATGTTCTCCAGACTTGGATTCAAATAGAAACAGTTGGTTTTTGTTTGGGTTTGAGTATTCCTTTTCATGTTCTGCAAACCAACGATCGAAGCGTTGTGCTAGTGCTAGAACTACAGCAGTTGAAATTCAATTATGGACTTGCTTAACAAAAGCTAAAACGGTTGATGTTTTATGGAATGTGGGGTGCCTTTTATCTATTCTCTCCACCCCCCTATGCAGAGAGATGTAACTTCAGAAAATCTTGGTAAATGTAAAGCAGTTTATGTAGCATATTTGATGAAGAGCAATAGTTCAGTGGTTAGGGAGGCAGCTTGAATCAAGTAGTGTAGATGTAGTTCTCTGCTTGTTACTGGTTCTGACATCCCAAGAGGTAATACAGAAGCTGGCTTCCCTGGAAAGAGATCTAGTGATTGATGTGACACATGCAGGATAGGTGAGCTTAGAGACTACAGAAATTTTGTGGGAGGTTGTGTAAGTACATTAAAGACACTAAAATATATATTCCATTCATAGTGTCACTACGAAGGCAAAACCAAGAGCTCAGTGGGTGGTGGAATCCTGTGTTAATGTAAAGTGTCATAAGCAATCTCTCCAACCACTGATTTCTGTGAACTCCACATTTAATTTCTTCTTTGCATAGTATGCAATTAAAGAATCCTTAGACTTCTGTAGTAATTTTTTTTTTCTCTGTATCTACTGAAGCTGCAGCTATGCTGAAACTTTACATGGGCTCAAAGGGAAATTGTGGTTGCTAATCTGTTCCTTCTCAGTCTTTCTACCTTTGTCTTCCAAGACTTGGAGTGAAACTACAGGAACAAACTTGGCTTGTGACCAGACCATGGGCTGCGGTACCTACCTCTCCGTTCAACGGTGAAGGAATAAGAACGCTTACAGATTTTTCTTCTTCAGGGCTGTGTGACAGTCCTGATGGTTTTCTTAAAACAAGCGTAATACTTAGCAGCAAGAACAAAGAGAGGTTAAGGTCAAGTTTTACTTTTCCCTGTTTATAATCTGTATGGGCGTAACATTTTCAGACTATTACCTGTCTGTTTCCACGCGTCCTGCTTCTCTTGTGAGCAATTGTATTCATGTAGAAAAGAATCCCTTGGATTCTGCTGATGGGCTTTATCATATATTTAGTTCCTTTTTCTTAACCTGATTCAAACGTGTTTTTCAGATAACATGGAGATTAGGTCGCTGTCATAAGCCAAAGTTCTTTAACCTTCAAGTGTCTGCAAAGCATTTTTTTGAGCCATTTTTTTTTTCCAATGTGCCAGACAACCCCTCTGAGTTGATCCAACATATAGCAAACACGTCCATACATTAAGCAGATCTAAATCCACCCAATGCAATAAACATGTTCTGTGTTGTTACGAGAGGGATGGTGACTCTGCCTTAAAAAGCACGGCACACGTGATGGATCTGGATGAGGGCTGCTGGACTGCAGCCACATTCAGTAGCTGCTTTGGACCCTTTTAATTTATTTATTTATTTTTTTAAAAAGAAGGACCTGACACAGATTAAAACGAAAAGACACGTGATGAACAGGAAGTGGCTCTGTTGGGAATAAATAACAACGCTGTTCGGAAGATGTGCTGATCTCCCGGAGGACCCAAGGCTCTGAGCTGGTGTTCCTGGGGGTGACGCGGTCCTGGCCGTTTCATTAGAGGAGTTTGGGAGGGAGCAGCGTGACCGTGGTCGGTGGCATTGGCTCTGAGCTGCCCGGAGAGCAGCAGGACCTGTCTGGAGAGCAGAGCTCTCATCGAGTGGGGTGTGCTCAGAAAAAGCCATTATTGGCAAAGTGGGAGAGTTTTCTTGCGGTGATGTGAACGAGCTACTCTCTAAAAGTAGAACCAGCCACAATTGTTTTTGTGTTAAGCCTCGTAGTTCCTTCTTTGTGTTAGGAAATCGTGCAGCACTGGTGGTAACATACTGTACTTGTTACTACCGTACAGAATTTCAGGGTAGGGGAGAAGTTGAGTAACCTCATGCCCTTCCTTAATAGAAGCCTTTTGAACCTCGTGGATCACAGGCTTTGTCCTTAAAATGGGTGTTTTAACCCCTGGGCAGGAAGACAATAAGGAATTACAACAATTTCTGCATCTTCAAGTGTTTTCTTTCAGCAACCGGTGTAAGGGGATACTTTTTATTTTAAATGGAGAAGCTAAAGGTATCCAGGCTCTTCATCTAAGATAAAGCTTTCTGTCTCTACTCTAAAGTAAAGGAAATAATTTTCACAGAAGTCAAGAGAGGGGAAACAGAGGGAAATAGTAACTGGCTTTGGGAAGGCGCCGTGAGTGTCCAAACCAGGAGAAAGGTGAACGGGAGCCGATGTCGAGGTTGCTGGGTGGATGTTAATGGCAAGCGGTCTGTCCTGATCCTCCCTGCAGAAATGCAGACGAGCGCACAGGCCAAGCAAGCATCTGTTCCTGGGGAAAGTCTGGTTGAAAAGGCCTCACCTGAACTTAAAGGGTTGTGCCGGACTGACTCGAGCTGCCTTGTCTAAGACTTTTTGGTCTTGAGAGAGCCAGATAGTGGTGGTTTCTCCATCTTTAACTTCTGTCTGGTTGAGAGGGTACTGAGACCATTCAGTGTAGCACAACCTTTTAATGTTACCCAAAAATGTCAAGAGCCAAAGGCAAGGCTTAAAATGTGGGGGACTTTTCAAGAGGAGCCTAAAGAGTTGTGTTTCTTTAGAGCTTCTAAATGGAGTAACTGGGAGGAATACGAAATTTGGAAGCAAGAGCTACACCACAATGAAATGGTTCCTTGTAGGAAATGAATTCTTATTAAAAACAGTGACTGTGCGAACTGTCAGTCCTGCCCTCTAACGCTACAGCTTTGATAACGAATTAACTGCTATGAATATATGTACAACTAGGACATGCAGTAGCAAGCAGAAGTTGTATTGTAGCCTGGATGTTGAACAGCAGGCTTGCTGCTGATTTATGTTTCGTAGCATGCCAGTTTTCAAAGAGAACAGTTCCTTCGAAACACTGAAGGGCAGCCGCCAAGTCCTTTTAGGAGCAGCTAGTGACCTGAAATAGCTAGTGGATATATAAAAAGAATAAAGACCTGCTGCATGCAGTCAATGATTATTTGATGATAGATGGTGATTAAGTAGCAGGTGTTTCTCGAGGTGTCAAGGCTCTTCTCCATATCGAAATGCTTTTTATGATCAAAATGAGCATTAGCAAATCACAGTTAAGGTCAAGAAGCAGCTACTGGGTGGCTGTGCTCTGTGTCACACGCAGCCTTGCTTTATCCTGCCTGGTCTGTGTGTGCCCAGTGGTTCTGTAAAGAACTCGATTTCTCACTTAGAATAAGGTGCTTAGTTTGGAATAAGCCTGAGAAATGATAGGCAGTTTAAGAAAATGCTTGGAAATTTGTGAGCGACTGAGTGAAAACAGCATGAATCTGACTGCTAATTTTCCTGGGTGTTTATAACCTACCCAGGACCCAAAACTGTTGGGGCAGGGTAATAAACAAATGTTGCGTTTTTGTTTGTGTTAGTGAGCAAAATAAATACATGATAGTTAATTTCCAGTTTCAGTGAACATGAAACGAAGTTATACTAGTCATATTAAACAAGCTTTTATAAGCTGGGATATCAAAAACTGTTAAATGCTCTAAAGAGCATTTTGTGTGCACTTCATTCTGTCTGACAGAGCAGTTTATACTGCGAGTCCGTATAAGCTTTCTCTAAAATGGGATCCCGAGAAAACACAGCACGGCCAAATGGAAACTGTAGTTGCCTTTGAGCTCTGATTAATTTGTTTTTTCATGTAATCCTTTTCAGGGCAGTGAGAAAAACGTGAGAAAAAGATGCTGCATTGTGGTATCATTACTTTTTGTGAACAATGTGAACTTAAACAGAAATCTCTTTAAAAAAAAATTCCATCTGCTTTAATTGGAACAGTTTTTTCCAAATGTCAGTGTGGACCAAGATGCTTGTCCTGTTTCACGTTTGGTTCTCTGCAGTTCTCGTTATATGCGTGAAGTTCTGCAAAAAAATAACTTCATGAACTAATAAGTTCTTAAAAACGTCAAGAGCACGCTCGTCTGTAATCCATTTCTAACGTTAGAGCCCACTGGAGTTTCTCCTTTTCTGTATTAAGGGGGTGATGTTTCATAATTGCGGCAAGCGCGTACATACTTTTGCTGTATAGTTCTAGAAATCTCATTGATTTATAAAAGCATTAAGTATCTAAAATTAAGTAACTTTCAAGCTGAAACAAACATAAAGCTAAAAGCCATACGACTTTTTAAAGCCCAGCCTCGGAGTAGACGCACGAACAGATATATAATGCTTTAGTTAACATTTGCTGCCATTTTTCTTACAAATTGTTCTTTAGGGTATTGTAACTCAGCTGTTTCTAAACCCATCACTCTGGAACCGTGCCTACAAAATGTCAGTGCAAGTGCAAGTTTTATTTCTTTAACAAAATAAAGGGCTTGGAGCAGTTTGGCTTTCTAAAATTTTATGGCAGTAAAATAAATTTTGCTGGTTTTGCTTTGCCATAACAGGAGCCATACTGTTCACCTTGTCCTGCCGGCAGGTAGAGGCAGAAACCAAAATATTTTAATTGGAAAAAAACGTTGTATGTTCTAACTTGCCTCTTTTCTTTTTGAAAAACCCAAAGTTGATGTGTAAATGAGTTACTGTCGATCTGTGCTTTGGGCAGAGGGCACTGTCCCCCGAGGGGGGTGGAAGGATGGGTCCTTCAGAAGAAACCTTCCAAAGTTGAGAGCAAGGCTTGGGTACCAGCTTGTTAAAGGAATTTAGGCTGGGTTGAAGTTGTCTTTCCTACAGGTTCAGGAGGGAAGCCCACGCTTCTGTGCACACGACCAGCACATCTCTTATCAGAATCTACTATCTTGGCGTTTTTTAGCATCCCCTCTCTCCCATCTGGCTTCTGAAGCTGGGTGGTACCAACACATTCACCTGTTTTAGTGTTTTCCTGAAGTTAAAGCCTTGACACGTGTTCCAGGCAGTCAAATGCCCTTGTTCTCTAATCACTGTATAGTCAAACGGGTATTTCGTGTCTCACTGGCCGTGATGGCCAAGTGTTGCAGTTGGTACACCAGTTTTGGTGTTGGTTTTCTTTTGTTTTTAAGGGTGTAGGGAATTCACTTTCTTGTCCGTAACTGCTTCTAGTGCAGCGAAGTCACATCTTAACAGCCTCTGTTTTCAGCTTGGATCTGTACAGAAGGAAGATTAGGTAATAGTTTTTGTAGAGAACATCTGGGTTTTTTTACAAAGATCTCACCCTGTTGTGGTGGTGTTTTTTTAATACTGTCTCTCTAACAAGAAAATCCTTTAGTCTTTTAAAGACTTAAAAATCTCTAAGTTCTAGTTGGGTATTAAAGTTGCTGTGGTTTCAGCATGCTCATGTTCTGGATCCTTTGTTAGCTTAAGTTATTAGGCGTAGATAAGTGTTGTGGGATGGAAGGACTGCTTTCTATTGTCAGCACAATTTCTGAATCTCTGGACAATTTGTCTGAGTTAGAATTCAAGTTTTTTGGCTCCAGTGTTTGTTTAGACCTTTATATTGTCTGAGGAAAAGATGTTGTTAAAATAATTAAGCCTCGCATGCATAAAAAGAGAACCTTTCCACAAAATTGAATTGCTCGGGGTTTATTTAAGTTTTGGGTTGCTTAAATAAATTGACATTTTACTTTGGTTGCTTACAAGTAACTTGCTATCCCAGGGAATCTTTTTTCCGTGTTTTCCACAGAAGACCAGCTCTGAGGGTTTCCAAGAACAACTCTCAACACTCATAGTTGTTCGTTTGACATCAAAGTGTGTTTTATGTGTCTAATTATTACATTATTAGTAGACTTCTTCCAGGCCCTTTACAATTTTTATTGTGGTACGTGTCTAATATGCGAAGACCTAATATATAGATTTATTAAGTAATAATCCTTTTGGTCATTGTTTTCTTGAGAGCACATTGAGTCCAGTCCACTGTTTTCAAGGGAAATTCCTCACTATGGTGCTGTGTGTTCTTGTAAATAACTTTATCCTGTGTTTCTTAGAACTCAAGGAACTTTTGTATCTTGGTGCCAAAAATCAGTGAAACTTGTTTCACTGGAACATGCAAACAGGAATTCAGTGCATTAGCTACAAGTCCAAGCACTTTCTTTTCATCCCACTCAGAGTGCGGGAAGAGCTGAGCGGTTTTCCGAGGATTTGCTTCTGTTGCTGATGTGTTGCAAGACGAGCATTTAAGAACTGGGGCTAGTTTGGCTTGCGACCCTGGGAAGAAAGAGATTTGAGAAATAAGTTGTAATTTTCTGGAAAGTTCCTCCTTATGTGCATGTATCTTAAGGAGCTTGGGGGCTAAGTCGGTAACGTAAGGACCAGAGGGTCACTCTCTCTATTACCTGACTTGTTTGAAGTCGTATGGCTGAAACCCTGGTCTGGTCACACATGCCGTGGTGTAATTTGGAGCAGAGTGTGCAAATGCATTCGGTTTTATCTTTATGTTCCTCAGGCTAATGTAGCTCTTTTCAGTAGCAATAATAAAACCACATTTATCTGTCTGCTGCATAATATAGATAGCTTGCATCTCTGTGCTGGTCCTGCTGGTGTTTATAGTGATAGGTTAAATGAGATGAATATCCAGTGTAAGTGTAAGTCAAGTACTCATTTCCTATTTTAAAATTGTGACCTAATTAAGAAGTTAAAAATGTTACGGCCAGCGGAATCTCCTACTTGCATTCCGATTTTGAGAGGCTTAAAAATGCCTTACTTACTAACTTCCTTTTCTCCTTTTACGCTTTCAGTTTGCGGGCCAAACGTTGACATTCGCAATGATATCCATGAGCTGAAACGTCTGGAGAACTGTACGGTAATCGAGGGTTTCCTTCAAATTCTGCTCATCTCTAAAGCAGAGGATTACCGCAATTTTCGCTTCCCAAAGCTGACTGTCATCACTGACTATTTGCTGCTGTTCCGTGTGGCCGGCTTGGAAAGCCTCAGCGATCTCTTCCCCAACCTCACAGTCATTCGTGGGAGGAACCTCTTCTACAACTATGCCTTGGTTATCTTTGAAATGACAAATCTTAAAGAGATTGGGCTTCACAACCTGAGGAACATAACCCGCGGGGCCATACGGATTGAGAAGAACTCTGACCTGTGTTACCTCTCCACAGTGGACTGGTCTCTCATCCTAGATGCCGTGTCCAATAACTACATCGTTGGGAATAAACCTCCAAAGGAGTGTGGAGACTTGTGTCCAGGAACAATGGAGGAGAAGCCATTGTGTGAGAAGACTTCTATTAACAATGAGTACAACTACCGCTGCTGGACCACAAACCACTGCCAGAAAAGTAAGATTTGAGTAGATTGTGTGGTTTTGTTACCCCTTTCTAAAGTAAAGGTTTAATTCCGTGAGTTTGTTTTAAACTGTTTAGGAACTTTTAGTTTAATGTTTTAGTGGTGCGTAGTCCACATAACGAGTTATCCAGGTACCACACAAACAGATTCCTCCCTAACCAGTAAAGGATCATCTCACTTGATTAAATATATATATATATATAAAAAACAAGCAACAAAACACCAAACAACTAAACCAACCCCAAAACAAAACCCCCACAACAAACCCCGCAAACTTTCTGGGTTACTTCCCCATGGAAAAGATGCAAAGTAAGTGTCGAATTAAAGCCATTATAGCGAAGCTGGAAGCAGTTTTACCTCCCTGGAGGAGTTTGGCAGGAGGTGGCTGTCAGATGCCATCTCCTCCTCCTTGCTGGAGTGATGTTACATGTGCCGGAGTCATAGCCGAACTAGAACTGTGAACTGGACTTGCTTTGACTTTGTTCTTTGCTTCCCTTGCTGTGCACCTTCAGAAATTCCTGTACTGGTAAATTCTGTACCGAAGAACTTTTTTCCTGAAATAATTTCTTTTCCAGTACAGTTTGTAGTGTCAAAGAGTCAATGAGTATCTTGACTCTTGGTGAAGTTATCCTTGCTGGTTTTGTTCTTCTCTGGTATGACGGGGTTTATGTCTTTCTGATAGCAAGTATTCGCAAAAACAAAACCTGATCTCTTCTCACTTTTTAAAAATAGAGTAAACAAATACATAGTTTACTCAAATAACATGATTACATGGCAGGCTTTTTGAGTTCGTCCTGTAACTTTACGAAAGCTGAACCCTGTGGTATCAGCAGAGCTTAATTACAAGCAGTCGTCACTGGGAGGAACAGTTCCTAAATTCCACTTGCAGTCTTGACCGGAGCTGCTCTAACTATAGGAAACACCAGAGTGTGAGAGAACGTGGGAACAGGGCTGTGTTCAGGTTACCTTCGTTTCGGGACGCTGTTTTTTTTCTAAAGCGGCTCGTCAGTTGCTTGTGAAGCCTGCATGTTCGATTAGAACTGAAATTAAAGTGCCTTGTAGGGCAATTTCAGTTGACACGTGCCAAAAAAAAATCTGAAAAAAGGCATTTGTAGGGCTGTGCTTTTATCAATAATTCTTACAGGAAATAAGGTTGGTTCTTAAAGAGAAGAAAATCATAGAATATGGGTGTGAAGGGACCTCCAAAGGTCATCTAGTCCAAAATCCCTCAGCCTGTTACAGGGGGCATTGGGATTTTTGTCCGAGGTGAGGGGAGTGGGTCGTGCTGCTCTTTTACCAGGTGTTGCTGTGAGTCCTCAGGTTTCTGTAGGCCCAATTTATGTCTTCATTAAAAGAGTGTAACTGTTTTCCACATCTGATGACCCAAGTGATTCCCCTGCAAACTTGTTGCCTTCAGTGCTTTGAATGGATGTAACTGGAGTGTTACTTAATGAGATACAACAACTTAACGTGCTTTCCGTTTTGTGCTCTATTTGGAGTAGGCAAAAAATAGCAAGAAAAGCTTGTTGACTTCTAGGGGAATGTTAAAATAATTTATATCCCAAATGCGCATGGGACGAGATCTCTTTAAATAAGATGAGGTCATAGTTATACTGTGGTGGCAATGCTTTTAAGGCGAGGGTGTAGGTAATGTTTTTATTTTCCTATGTGCTTTCATCTTTCTTTCATGGGAGGTTGTGAAGAAGAAAGCAAGTGTTGGAAAAGAGCCTTGAAAGGTTTGTTAGGAGTGTTACGCCGTGGAAGAAGAATGTATGTTTAGACTATCTTAGGATGCAGAGAGTATAAAGAAATGATCAAGTTCTAAGCAATATAAAGTGCGAAAGTTGGACCTATTTAATCTGTTGTGATAAGCCACTGACGTCAAGCAATACGACTTTAAATTTGCCAGCCATTCATAAAAACAAACCAACAAGCTCCACAACAACAAGAGAACCTCTCGAAAGTACTCCTGTTCTGAAGGGAAACAAGTGTGGTTGTTCAAAAGCGTTCTGCGTATCCTGCTAGATTGCTTGGACACTTGGCAATGAACTCCTGATCTGGAGAGGCCTCTTGCAATACAGAATTACACAGGACATGAAAAAGAATAGAAGCAAGGACTTCTGAGTGTTTAAATCTGTGTTTTCCTACCAGTAGAGATAGAAGACCTATGTTATTTTCCGGGGAGTATTTTTCTAGTGTAGTATCTAATTTAACTCTGACATTCTCCTTTTGCGTCAGAGCAATGTTAAACTGAAAATGTCTTATCACTCAGGGCTTCTTTATGCCTTTTTCTTTTCTTTGGTCTGCGTCTGTGAAAGAGCGTCGAGTAAATCTCTTTTGTCCTTGTTTAGGTTTTGTGCTGAAAGATACCAAGTTGGTGGGTAAATGTTGTGTGGGAACGCTCAGTACTTTAAGTAGCCTGGCTTCTGTTTAGTTTTGCCGTTGAGTGGAAGTTGTGTTTTTTTTCCTTCTTGCTCACAAACAAAGGAAGAACCCCCGGCTTCCTTCAATATAACTTGTGCAGGAACAGCATAGAGAGGAGAGAGGGAAGGGTACGCTGTGTTTGACTTAGAATAATCCACTGACATTTCTGTAGCAGAACAAACCACAAAGAACCTGTAACTTTAATTTTTTGTTTTTTTCTTTTTAAGGTTCCGGGTGAAGCTTCAGTGGCTTCTCTGCCAGTTTTGCTGCCCTGGTTTCTGTGTAGTGCGCATTCCTTTACCTTGGAATGCCCCAAGGCAGCAGCCTCCCTGGTTCGCTCCCTTTGGAGCTGTGGCTGTGTTGGGTCTGGCACTCCATCATCCCTCTGACTTGCATCGGCTTTTCTTCTGGCACATCAAATGCCAGCTGTACTTCACTTGGCTTGCAGGTCCCTCAAGATAAAAGGAGAGTACTGAAGTTGTTTGCATCAGTGGTTGTGCTTTGGGGCACAGGTAGAGATGGAAAAGATAAAAACTGAGCGTCCAGACATACAAGTAAGATTATGGCCTTTTTTTTTTCCTGGCAGTTTCGACGGCTAGAAACATTTATGGAAGCTGTCTGTGCCTTACTCAGTGGTGGATGTGAGAACCAGAAAAGCTGTTCCTGTTGCACACCTTGAAAGAGACACGC
This sequence comes from Pampusana beccarii, assembly GCA_013399365.1. NCBI lineage: Eukaryota > Metazoa > Chordata > Aves > Columbiformes > Columbidae > Pampusana > Pampusana beccarii. The sequence goes on from VWYH01009253.1 coordinate 81,211, forward strand.
TTGCTTTGCCTGTCTGTTGCTGTACTGTAAAGAAAACTTCTTGGTTTCTGTATTCCTTCTGCTGGTGACTAAGTTTGGAGGTCTGCTGCCTTAGTCACTAGGCAGCTGTGAGCCTGTAGAAAATGAATTTAAATTGCAATCTTGAAAGCCTGCTTGGAAGTTCAGGATCCCTCGTCTGCCATAGCCTCTGTGAATTTTTAAAAATTTTTAAAAATTTATTTTAAAGTCCACCTAAAGCTTCCTAAGACAATTTTTTGTTTGCTGGAGCCATAGGAAGTGAACTAGGTAAACTGTTTATGTGGGAAAGTAACAGCAGAACTAGCAGTGATCCATCTAGGAGATCTGTGGTGTACAGGTGCTTCAAAAGAGGCGAATTTGACATGAAAAACAATAGCTCACATAGACTGTGCTTCGTGATACAACACAGGAAACCTTTCAGCTTCCAAATGTGTGAAACTGAAGAGCACAGAAAAGGCATGTGAGGATTTGGGAGGCTGATTAGGAAGCAGATGGCAGCTAAGCACAAAATGTTTTTAATGAAAATGTGTCCTTATTCCTTTCCGAATTGGTTTGACAGTGGCCTGAAAAGATGCGGTGTACGGGAATGGGGAACAGGAGGGAGAGGATGGCAGTGGGTGGGAAGAGTGGTCCATATGTACCTTCTACTAAAATGTTTAAACATATGGGGACAGCAACATGATGTATTCTCACAAATATTCGGAGTCTGCTCCTGTTTGTTTACACGGAGCTCAGGATAATGCAATTGGGTGGTATCGTGTGACATAACTTCATTGACTTGTGCGGTGCTTACAGTGGGTGCCATCTGGGGATCTGCTCCCTGTTGATTCAGCAGGGTAGGGCTGCAAACCGTGTGCTGGGATTTATTTTTTTTTTCTGTTTCCCTTCTCTCCTTTTTTTTCCCCCATTTCTGAGGAGTCTTCATTATATTCCCCTGTCCTTTTGAAATATCGAACATACGTGAGCTGTGTAGACACGAAGAGAGAGAGGAAGAAGTTGGGAGCCAGAGGTGCTGAACCAAATTGTGCTCATTTTGCTTTAAATTACATCTGCATGCTTTATTTTTCTGTTTTCTCCTTTTAAGTTTTTTGTTGTTGTGGTTTTTTTTTTTTTTTTTTTTTTTTTTTTTTTTTTTTTTTGTTTTTTTTTTTTTTACCTTTATTTTTTTTTAAATTTTTTTTTTCACTAGATG